>QANU01054449.1:852828-871255 GCA_003254905.1 Nissolia schottii
ACGGCGGCGGCAGAGGGGGTGGGGTGGGGTGGGTGGGGGCTCGAGAGAGGTGAGAGAAGGAGTGGGGTTGGATGGGTAAAGGGTGGGATGGGGTGGGGGCTACTGTTTGCAAGGGGTTGTTTTGCAATTTTTTTTAAAAAAAATTAATTAAAAAACGGGTCGGGTCAGGTGGCCTTCTGGGTCATGGGTTGAGTTTTTGGGTTATGCCACGTGGCGCGCCGCGTCAGCGCCTAAGGCATCCACGTCAGCACAGTCAACTCCCATCCAACTCTAAGGACTAAAACCAAACTTTTAAATTTTGCAGGGACTAAAACTTTTATACAGGGACTAAAACCAAACTTTCAAATTTTACAAGGACTAAAAACATAATTAACCCTTATTATTATATATAACTTTTTAAATAGTATAAAAATTAAACTATTTTTATTTATGTGACAAAATTAAATTAAATATTAATATAAAAGAATTTATATCAACAATGCAATACATAACAATAAAATCTTTAAAAGAATAAACCGTGTTTGTTCAATTTAGCTTAACCCATGTGATTAGTCTATGAAAGTGGCACAAATTTTCGGGGGTTTTCCACTTGTGTTAAACTGACAAAACGTAATAATAATATTTAATCATATCATCTTCGTCACAAAAGCCAAACAAGTACCGTACCACATGAATTGAGAGAAATTGATTTCATAATCAGAAAGGAGACAAAGAAAACAATCATCCATATACGTCACTACCACCAAAGATCGATGTTAATAATAAATATTGGTCCACACCCTCTTTCCTTGTGGGGTTGAATAACTAGTTGTTTCACTAATGTACGTGACTCTTGACAACACTAAGGATTATTTTAATTTCTTATAAAAAATGAATTTATAATAAGCACAAATTCCTCGCTATCGTGCTCATCTGGCTGCCTCCAAAAGAGAAATTCTTATAGGAAAGTGACGAATCGCAAATCTAAATCAGTTTGGTTCTCATTTATTGTTTTCCTTTGTCCATTTAGTCTTTTTGGCCGACTCAATTGCGGTTTTTATTAGAAAAGAATTTGCTGTTTTTGTCAATGTGAAACGTTAGCGATGTGTATCATTTTGTCTCTCCAATTTCAACCTTATTATGTGTAACACATACGTTGATTTTCATGTTTATAGGTGACAGTTTTATGACAGATACATACTATTATGATTATTATATCCTTGTTTATTTGTTCCTTAATTCATATTATTATTATTATTATTATTATTATAATTATTATTATTGTGCGATTGTTGCCTATACGCGTCGAGGGCCAACATACATTGATTTTGTTGTCTTTGAAAAGAATGGATCCAAAGATGTTAATTGTCATATTGTTTTCAAATGTCTAGTCAATCCGTTGGAATTGAGTTGTTTGACAAAGCAGTTAAAGATCATATTATATATGTGAACAAGAAACTTCTAGGAAAAGGAGGATAAATATATATGGTTTTCATCATTATTATTGATGTACACTAATGTTTTGAGAAGTATGAGGTGCGGCATGGGAATGGTTTCTCTCTTTTTACAATGTGGTGCGAATTTGATTTTTATTTAAAAAACATAAAATATTTTGTAATAAATAATTTATTATTTTATATAAACTTAATTATTATAAAATGATTAATTATTATTACAGATGGTGAATACCTTTAATTCACCTCAAGAAACTAATGTATTGAGAAAATTAAATTATTAATTATTTTTTAAATGAAGAGGACATTCATGATTAGACCGTGACTTCATCAGCATATTAATTAATTAATGCCTGTTATTATTGGTTTATTTAATCTTATAATGTAATGGGAAGAACAAAGGTAGCTGTCTTTCTTGTTGATTTTGGTAAGGTCACATGTGGAGGTTGTGTCCAAGAGTAATCCAAATTATAAATGAATGCATTTTATGACTGTTGAAAGAGAATGTATATGGTGTTGATATGTTACCAGCAATTTGTATGTATATTTTTTCTTTTTCTTAAACAAAATTTGGACGTTAGCAATTTGGTCCCGCAGCATTAATAATGGTGACTCATGTGTGTCCATATACACAGGCTCTGAAAATTAAGTTGTCCTCCTTTCTCAAACAAATGTTCCCATTCTCCTCCACATATATAATGCTGTAGATATATATGGTTGAAAAAGATGGCAAAAGGGGGTTCCTATATTAAAACTGTCATATTTGACTAGAAGATAAAACTTTTTATAATATTTTTTATAGACATAAAATTAATTTTAAAAACTTGGTATTTCTTTTTTAATAGATTAGATTTATTAATTTACTTTCTAATACTCAGCTAATTTGGTTTGTCATTCTTTATTAGGTAAAAAATAGTCACATCGTTCTTTTCTTAACTTTTTCTAATGGACATCAATCCAATCGTGAACTGCTTAATTTCTTGTGATCATCGTGTTACAAAAGTGTAACTTGTGTTGGGTTGGGTCATGTGAAAGCAATGATGATTTTTATAACTTTTTTTCGATAAGTCGAGGTTAAAATTTTATTTCATTGAAAAGAGAAGCAATGGTCACCATTATAAAGATCATCAAGTCACTGAGCAAACAAACAACTCGATAAGATGGAAAGAGGCCTCATTACAACCCTTAAAAAAACTCAATAGGAAAAACCCTAAATAACGATTTGCACTAATATAGCATTAACTTAAGGTTAAAGTAGTATTAGCATATGTTGTTAATGCAACGTCAAATAGAGTGGGGCGGGTTTTACCTCATCCCGACCTTACTCCACACCTTATTAACACTAATCTCTACCCGTCCTGCGCCTACCCTCCAGTTTTAAACATTATAACATGCACCTGCCTCACAGAGTACCCACCTTGCCCCATTTTTTAAAGAATATTGAAGAAGAAGGGTTGAAGCGGTTCGATGCGGGTGATGGCGACTTTGACTTCGATGTGATGAAGGAGGAATTGTGAAGCACGAACGGCAACTCGCAACCACCGCTTCGATGCAATGAAACATGAACCGGGTGATGAATCACAGTGAAGAATGAATGACGACTGAAGCACTAACAGAGACTACGACTTCACGTGATGAAGGATGTGCTTTGCGGCGGTGAGTATTAGATTTAATAGTTATTATTAGCTAGTTGATTTGTTAATTTGTTGTTAAGTTAGTTATGCAACTATCATATAGCTGTCAAGTTAGTTTTCTTACATCTCAAGTTATGTACCTCACCTTGTATATAAGGGATCAATCAATTATAATTCACACTTTTTGCCATTCATTCATATCTCACTAATATGGTATCAGTGATATTTCTCTGAAATTCTTCAAATTTTCCTTCCACATTCTTTTTCCCTTCTTCGTCAGTTTTCTGCAGTTTCTTGCTTCTTCAACAATGGCGTTTTCTGCTTCCGAACCACTGAATCATTATCAGTTTCATCCCTCCGATCATCCTACTTTGATTCTCATGAATCAACCATTGATAGAGCTCAATTATGCTTCCTAGAGTCGACTCGTGTGGATTTTGATGTTGAAACTCATGATCTTTGGCAGCGCAACAATGATGTAGTTACACCATGGCCTTTCAATTTTGGTTCGAAGGACATTGTTGAGAGTGTGATCTATGTTGATTCTATTGCATCGCTTTTGCAAGATCTTCAACCTTGTTTTGGTCAAGTTAATGTTCCTCGTCTTTTCCAGCTAAAATAAATCATTGGTAAGTCAATCTCAGGGCTCTTTATCTGTTTCACAATACTTTTCAAAGATTAAAGGGTTTAGGAAGAACTTCTTGCACTTCGCCCAATCTTGAATTGCAACTGTGGTGGTTTTCAAACTGTGCATGATTTCCTTCAAATTGAACATGTCACCATCTTCATGATGGGATTGAACAAATCCTATGCTCCAATTCAGGGGAAAATTCTTGCTATGGATGCCATTCCACCTATAAACAAGTGTTTTTCTCTAGGTCTTCAAGAAGAATAATAACGCACCATTGGATCTACTGATTCACGACCTCAAGTAGCTTTTGCTATCAATTTTGGAAATTCAAGAAGTTTTGGTGATGCTAAGTCCAAGACCAAGAAGGAGACTAATTGTACTAAGTGTTCAAATTGTGGATGCTTGGGTCACACGAAAGAGCGGTGCTATTGACTTATTGGTTATCCACCAAATTACAAGGCCAAACGAGATCCTTCTGCTCTTGTTGTGAATCAGGTTTCTATTGTTGATGCCAAGCCTGATCATGTTGCCACATCTACTGATTCTTACTTCATCTCAGATGCAGTAGCTACTTCAACTTCTTCAGGTTCATCAACCAGGTAATGGTTTTCAAATGAGGCTTTGTATAACTTCCACATATTATTCTCCTAGTGTTGTTTTCTCTGCTAGTCATAAATTACCTAGCATATATTTCAATTCTTGGATTTTAGACTCAGGGGCAACTGTGCATATAACCAATGCCTTTTCTATGTTTCATTCACATAGACTCCTGCATAATTTCTCAGTCACTTTGCCTGACAATAGCAAATTTCAGGTTCATTCTGTTGGTTCCATTCAATTAAAGCCTTCCTTATTGCTTAAGAATGTTCTTTGCATTCCCTCATTTCGAGTAAACTTGATTTCTGTTTCTACATTATTGCAAGATAATGCTTGCACCACCACTTTCCATGCTGATTCATGTAGACCTAAATTCCTTGAGGATGATTGGAAAGAGTAAGATGGAGAAAGGCTTATACATTCTGAACACTAAGATTGCACATGTTGTTTCTGTTTCAAATTCTGTTTACAGTTTCAATTCTAGTTTGCATACTCCTTTTGTCAATGTAGTTTCTCTTAATACTTGGCTTCATAGGCTTGGACACTTATCCGATGCTATTCTCCACAAACTATGTACTGATTTGTCTATCAATAAAACAGTTTCTTCAGTTCAATGCAGTGATAATCTTGATATTTTCCCCTTAGCTAAAATGAGAAGGTTACCATTTGTCTTTAATAACCAATTATTTGCCTGTGTCTTTGATCTTATTCGTTGTGATAGATGGGGACCTTTCCATGTTCCTACACATGATGGCAAGTCTTATTTTCTAACAATTTTGGATGATCATAGTCGATTTACTTGGACATATCTCTTGAAAAATAAATTGGATACTACATCCATTCTCACACATTTTATTACCCTCATCAAGAACTAATTTGGTAAGACTGTGAAACAAAATTGTTTTGATAATACCAAAGAGCTTGTACTCAATGAATTTCTACAGCACCATTGTATTCTTCATCAATTTTCATGTGTTCAAAGGCTAGAACAGAACTCAATTGTTGAGAGAAAGCATTAACACTTGCTTAATGTTGCTAGGTCTCTTTTCTTCTAATCAAAGGCATTTATTTAGTTTTGGGGTGAATGTGTGAGTATTGCTATCTTCCTCATCAATAGGGTGCCTAGCCTACTCCTTAAGTTCTCTATTCCTTATGAACTATTATTTGGCAAGAAGCCCGAATATGCAGCTTTCAAAATTTTTGGGTTTCTATGTTGTGCTTCTACATTTCCAGTAAGCAGGACAAAATTCCAACCAAGAGCCAAACCTTCTATTTTTTTAGGATATCCTATTAGATATAAGGGCTATCAGCTACTTAATTTGGAAACTATGAAGTTGTTCATTTCTAGAGATGTGGAATTTAGGAACTAAATTTTTCCATTTTTTGATCACTCTAGCACCACACCTGTGCTTGACTTATTTGCGTTGCCACTTCCTCAACTCGCACTTAGCATGCTTCCACCAATTTAGTAGGCTTCTTCATCAGTTCAACCTCTAGCATCTGTTGTCTCTCATACTGAGACTCCCACCATTTCCTCTCAACCTGCAGACCCTTCTAGTCCAATGCTTAGGTGTTCTTCTAGACCTTCTAAGAGGCATGTTCACCTTGATTCTTACTAATGTTATCATGCTAAGCCTCCCTATCCAATCTCAAATTATCTAACCTATGACAAATTGTCTCCTGCCTATAGACAATTTGTTTATCAAGTCTCCGCTACTCCAAAACCAGCATTCTATCATCAAGCTGTGAAATATTCTGCTTGGAGACAAGTTGGTATTGATTTTATGGACACTTTTTCCTCAGTTGCAAAGATCACTACAATTCGGTTGTTGTTTTCCCTAGCCACAATAAAAAATTGGCACTTCTTGCAATTAGACATCAATAATGCCTTTTAAATGTGGACTTCTTTGAGGAAGTTTACATGGACATGCCTTTAGGATATCCAAAAACAAATAAAAACCTTGGGTGCAGGTGTAACAGCCCGTGACGAATATCCCATCACAAGGGCCTAGGTCTATTTCGGGGACACGCTGCAACGCATATAGCGCGCTACAACATGTTTGCAGTAGTTAGGCACTGCAGCGCCCTTAGCGTGCTCCAGTGTGTCGCTACCGATTAGAAATCCTAATCAGCGCCCCTTAGGCCAGAAAAGGGTCCGACCTGCTCTTTTGGCCATCTCTCCACCTATATATAGAGCTTATCTCTCCCATTTTCAACTCGCTCAGAGTTTCAGACTTCTCTCCTCTCTAGAACATAGTTCTTGCTCAATTCTTTCCTCTCTCCCTCATGAAGACGTGACATCTTCTCCTTGGGTAAGTATCCAATCCTTTTAAGGATGGCCTAGGGTAGTGGGCTCTAGCGTCGCTACTTTGGTAGTGGTGGCCCTATGGTGGTCCACAATCGCCGTGGCGATGCCAGATCGCTACCGCAGAGCCTACATTTATGTTTTCCTTATGGGTTTTTGATGGTGTGGTGTTTGTTGGCTGTTCTAGGTTCCAACACTACATCGCTTGGAGCTCCCAATGCCAGTGCTCCTCAGTTCCCTGACATTCTAGGTAAGTGGAGGTCCCGATGCGTCGACAGCTCCACCTCGGTGGTTCTCCAATAGAGTTAGTTGTGCATCATGACATGTTTATATATATATATATATATATATATATANTTACATGATGATGATATATTATATGATGATATACTTATGCTATGATAGGGCAGAAACTTAAGACTATAGGCATGATATCCCTTAGAACTGTTTGATTAAGATTACATAATAGACCCTAATAAAGACTCTGATTAAGGAATGGACCCTAACTAAGGGTAGGTTATGGCAAGGCAAGACTTGGTACTTAAGTTGTCCATTGTGACGCACCTCTCTTACCTGGGAATTCTCCCCTAAGTATGGGACCTCCGTCCTTGATCACAAACAAGTAAATAAGAGTAAACTAACTAGGATACCCCTGTCATAATCGGTAGACTTAGGTCCTAACAACTTGGGTAACCAAGCTAGCTCACCTAAAAGACTTTACAATCAGTCTATCTTAGGATAAATGTCTTAGAAGGGTCAAAGACCTCATAAATCAGACTCAGTATTAGATAGTATTGAGCATCAGGCTCCTTAGTTTATGGCATGCGTGCCCTTCCAGATTTAGATTATATGAGCACTAGACTCCTCAATTTAAGGTATGTGTATCCTTCACAGGTATCCGGATTGCACGTATCGGAACCACCCGAATTTATTGCAAGGTCTAGCCAATGTTCCCTTGAATTAAGGATCGAGAGGCATGTCTCCTCACGCCCCTCTGCCAGGGAGGCGGGCACACGCTGCAGACGGATCAGATTTACTTTTCAGCAGTTTATTCAGATTTATTTCAGCTTCTATGTTTTATTTATCATTCAGTATATGTATATCTAAATGCCATGACTACATGCAATATATTTTATTTATGTGGTAACGAGGTACCCACCACTGATATGACAAACTCACCCCTCTATCGATGATATTTTTTAAGATACAGTAGAGGATAGTGAGAACGTCCGCCTCGTCTAGTAGAAGCAGGGATTTAGCATCAGTTGTAAGCTCCACTTTGTAGTGGGGTCTACTAGAGTCATGTTAGATATGCTCCAGGTATCTAGGGCAGGATCCCCCATTTACCATTTATGTTTTCAGTTATATTTTTAAAACAACATTTTCAATATTTCATTTAAACTCAGTTACTATTTAATGAAACTGGTTATTTAATGAAATCAACTATTTATTGTGAAGTAAAGTTATGCATTTATAAGCATTTCATGTAAGTTAGTACGTCACGTCAGAGCTTCCATAGGAAAATAGCCCTACGTGCAGTCACATCCTAAGTTGGGTCATGAGAAAAGGCTCGGTAAATACTTATATGGATTGAGACAAGCCTCACAACAATGGTTTCAGAAGTTCTCCACTTCCTTGCAGTCCTTGGGCTTTGAACAGTCTAAAAATGATTATTATCTATTCTATTTTGTTATTGGCAACACAATTGTTTTCCTATTGATGTATATTGATGACATTATCATCTGCGGTCCTAGTTCAATTGCAATTTCTATTATTCAATAGAAACTTGAATATCTCTTCAAGCTCAAGATCCTTGATGATTTGAAGTACTTCTTGGGCCTTGAGATGCTAGGACTTCCAAGGGAATTTGTCTTTCCCAGAGAAAATATACCTTGTCTCTTCTAAGAGACACATGATTCTTGGATTACAAGCATGTTCCTATTCCAATGGATTCGAGTACCAAGTTGTCTGCAAGGGATGGTAATCCTATGGCAGATTCCTCTCAATATCGGTGTTTGATCGATATACTCATTTAACTTATCATTTCTCGGTTGGATATCATTTTTGTTGTGTCAAAATTGAGCCAATATATGGTTGATTCGAGAGTTCCTCATGAGCAACCCTTGCACTACCTTTTCCGATATCTCAAATCTTGTCCAAGACAAGTTACCTTTTTCTCTACAGCATCCACGCTCAACTTGAAGGCATATGTTGATGCTGAATGGGGTGGTTGCCTTGATACCAGGTGATCCACAACTGGCTATCTTTTTTGCCTTGGTGACTCCTTGCTGTCATGGGAAACCAAGAATTGGGCAACCATGAGCAAATCCTCCACTGAGGTTGAGTATCGGGTCGTGTCTACTGTGACTAGTGAGCTAACTTGGTTAAATTCCATTCTTTTGGATTTTGGAGTTATTATTGGTCCTGCCTGCTATGGTATATGGCGACAAACAATCTGCTCTCTACCTTGCACCCAATCCTACTCACCATGAGTGATCCAAGCACATAGAAATTGATGTTCACTTCATTCGGAAGAAGGTTGCCAAATGGGCTATCAAGCTTGGCCATGTCAAGACACAACATGAACTTGCTAATTTAATGACTAAGCCATTACCTCATTACAAAATTCATCCCTTAATAAGAAAGTTTGGAATGATGGATCTCCATTTTCTTCGTTGAGGAGGGGGATTACACTTGATAGTCATTATTAGCTAGTTGATTAGTTAATTTGTTGTTAAGTTAGTTACGTAACTGTCAAGTTAGGTAGGAAGTTAGTTTTCTTGCATCTCAAGTTATGTATCTCACCTTGTATATAAGGGATCAATCAATGATAATTCACATTTTTTGCCATTCACTCATACTTCACTAATAGTGAGTGGAGGATGCATCCTTGACGTCAATGGCAGAGGGCCAGCAAGACACGGTCGTCGGCAAAGTAGAAGGACGAGAGGAGTGTGGTTGAAGTAAAGGTTAGTGGCGATGCACAAGGATGGGAGTGAAGTCTAAAGAAGAAAAAAGGGCATAATGGTAAAGGGTATTAGGGATTTAGGATCAGGTAATATAATTTTTTATATAATATATATATATATATATATATATATATATATTAATATTAATATATTTTTATAATATATAATATACAGGGTGCAGCGTAGGTAGGAGCGAGTTCACCTTATACCCTACCCTGTTCCACCCTGCCCCACATCTACCTACTCCACTATGGAACGGGTTTTAAACTCGCCCCGAGCGGGTTGGGTTTATGTTGCCGTCCTTATTATGGGGGTCAAATCATTGGTAATCTTGATCGGGTATTGTAATTAAAATAATAAGATCATTTTTATTTTTTTCAATCACCAAATTAAATTAATCAAAAGCACAAATCTTTTTAAGGTTTTTGGGACCCTTCTTGTCTCCTTTAGCTTTATTTCGCTATTAAAGTGTGGGTACTTTATGTATTACTTCCATTTAATTAATTATCATTAAGTTATTCACTTCAATTCCACTACAAAATTAGCACCAAATAAAGTGATCTTGGAAAAAATTTGTTATTATTTCATGTATGATATAACCTTGATAATTTTTTCACTCATTAAATCACTGATTAGAGTTAGTGTCATGACCCAATCAACTTGTAAGAGGTTTAAAGATTTAATGATCATTTAGCCTTAGAATAGTCCTTTTTTTTCACAAATATTATATTGAAAGTGTTCCGGCCTAGCAACTTGGGTGACGTGAGCTAGGTGGTTGTTAAGCTCTCCTTCCAGTGGTCCGAGCTCCTCAGTCTCTAGGCAACACCAAGGTAGACCTACAGTTAACTCTAATACCTAAGTTAGAACACAGTTATATGTGGTGAGTTTATAAGATAGATAGCATACCAGAGGTTAGTAATGGTCACCCCCTTATATAGTGGGGTAATGAAGCCCTCTACATATATCGTGACCAAGTATCATGGGATACTCCTTTGATAGTGGAATCATCAAGGCTTATCTTGTAATTGAATTTGAAGGAAGCAGTTAGTCAGGTTTTATCCACATTTCTAGGTTTATTGTCTAGTATGGATCGATGCGAATTGTGCATGGACTCTATGAGACTTTGCCTATATAGGTTAAATTTTTGGCAATGTAGGCCATGTTTTAGGTCCGGATAATTAGTCAAATACAAAAAGTATTAATTTTTTATTAAATTGAAAGTATTAATATATTAAATGAGGTCATACAACATGTTAGTATATTATATTAGATCACGAAATAATGATATAACTCAATAAATTTAATTATAAAAATTTAATGAGAGCAAAAAAAAATCACGAGGGTATTAAAAAAAAAATATTCCATAAAGAGAAACATAATAACACTTACGAGATTAATTTATATTCATTAATGGGTTAATTATGTTTTTAGTCCCTGTAAAATTAGAAAGTTAGATTTTAGTCCTTGCATAAAAGTTTTAGTCCCTGAAAAATTGTAAAATTAGGTTTTAGTCCCTGGGGTGGGGTGAGGGTTGACTGGACTGACATTGCGCTGACGCGGCGCTAATGTGGTGCACCACGTGGGATGCCACGTGGCATATCCCCCAAAACCCAACCCGACCCGACCCGTTTTTATTTTTAAAAAAAGAAAAAACCCTCCCTCACCCCCACCCACCTCGCCCCCACCCACCCGCGTCTCTGCGTGAAGCTGGCAGCAGGTGCTGGGTCGCGAGAGGAGCAGTGACGCGAGCAGATCTGGAGCCGCGCACAGATCGGGAAGGCGCGAAAGCAGCGACGAAGGCGAGCGACGGAGGCGCTAGCAGGAGGCGCGGGCAGCGAAGGAACAGAGGCGCGAGCAGGGGGCGAGCAGGAGGCGCGAGCAGGGAAACGACGGAGACGCGAGTAGGAGGCGCGATGGAGCTTGGAGGCCTCTTCAATCTCTTCGCCGCCACCAGGATCAAGCCCAAGGACATCGGCATCCTCGTCGTCAATTGCAGCCTCTTCAACCCGATGCCATCGCAGCCATGATCGTGAACAGGTACAAGCTGAGGGGGAACATCTGGAGCTTCAATCTGGGCGGAATGGGATGCAGCGCGGCCGAGGGTGGTTGGGTGGGCCGCGNTGAGGGAGGGGTTTTTTTTGTTTTTAAAAAATAAAATAAAAACGGGTCGGGTCATAATTTGGGTCGAGTCGGGTTTGGGTTATGCCACGTGACATCCCACGTAGCGCACCGCATCAGCGCCACGTCATCCCAGTCAACCCTCACCCCACCTCAGGGACTAAAACCTAATTTTACAATTTTTCAGGGACTAAAACTTTTATGCAGGGACTAAAATCAAACTTTCTAATTTTACAGGGACTAAAAACATAATTAACCCTTCATTAATAGTGTAAAAAAATTTTACACTATCATTTAATTTAATTGTATGTTGACATATAAGTAAAATTAATTAAGTCTTTCTTTTAATACTTTAAATGTCTTTTAATAATAACACATAATTCAATGATATTATAAACTATTAATATATATATAAAAATTAATCTCAAAACTTATTGATGACTAATTGACTATAAGCAAACAAATGGAAATTCCACCCACCTTCCCTTTCCCTCTTTTGATCAACATGTGATTGTACTATACCCATTTTTATACGTACGCGGTGGGTTCAAAACTTTGACCCCTTTTCTTTTATAACTATCGCAGGATCTTCCAAATTGGTTGGCATATAAATCCAAATCTTGGCTTGAAGATATTGAAAGATAAAGCGAAACAGTAATTGCTGATTAGTGGCAATTGATGTAACTTTAAAGCAAAAAAATATATAAAAATAAAAAATAATGCACTATTTCTAGAAAATTAGATGTTATGGAAGCTACAAGGGAAACCTGTATAATTTTATGGCCAATTGGAAAAGTCATTTGTGATCTTTCCACGTTAACGATGAAACAGACATCCAACGTAAAGTACAAATATATTAATTTGGAGACACTTGCCATTTGGTGTCATGTCCATATACATGTAATATGCAAATGCAACCAAATAACTTTGTCTATACAATTCGGTTTTGGAGCTGTCGTTATTATAAAAGGACAATGATTACTTCAGCTAGGAACGCATCTCATGTACATATGCACCTTTTTTTTTTTTTTTTTTAATTATCTGCCCGGTATCCAAGGCTTAGCCTTGACTAATCCAGGTCGACCTGGGTCGCGCACCTGACTATGGCGGGTGAGTCTCCCAACGGGGATAACTGCGCACACAAAGTTTCGAACTTGGGACCTTACTTAAGCGATACCAAATCGCTTACCACTTAGACCAACCCCGTCGGTACATATGCACCTTTCAAGCCCACACTTTGAAACTTTTTTACAGAAAATTTGCAGTGCAATTTAATTATTTTTGTGTACATTAATAATTTTACTTATCTTCTTCATACGTCCCGCGCTCCAAGATTGGCCTGCCTTGGCCACACGATTGATAACATATGTAGCATCACATTAATTATCGTGTGATAGTTTTTGGTACTGCAAATCAGGTTATACGAGGTAGTAAATTCTCTCATTTTTTAAATGAAATAAAAGAATTATATTCTTTATCTTAATATTCATTTATATGATTATTTTATGTTAATATAATTAGTTTTTTTCCTTAAAAAATAATAATGAACATGTCCTTTTTTTTTCTGAAAAGGATGGAATTTTAGTCTAATCACGACATGGAACACAATTATTATATCAATTGATATTTGTGGTTTTGAATACTGCCATAATTACATTTTTAGTTTGAGAGATGTTATTATAATATTTAATTTGATAATTTTAAACAATTATACTCGCATTTTTGTGAGACCTGTGATAAACACATTACTATGATAAACTCTACATTCTAATAATTGTGATGACTTAAAAATTGTTAAATTATCATTTCTCTTTTAATTTTAAGTGGTACCCCTATTCTCATTTATAATTATACCTATTCTTACATTCTCGCAATCTCGTTTAATATATTACATCAACAAAAATGTGTCCATAAGTAACATAAAATGTGGCCAGGACTGCCGAGTCTATGACTCATATTTCACACTTTTAATATCTAATAAGTTAGTTTTTTTTTTAAAAAAAAAATTAATGAACAAAATAATTCGAATATGTAATAGAGACCAAAGTGAATATCTACTTTTTCGTAAAGGTCATTTATCATCTATACGTTACCTAAGCTAAGCTAGTTTGTGTATGTGGGGTTGTGTTTTTTCCTCCTTAAAAAACATTGAGCTTCTTTCATTGTTTTGGATACCTCTGTTTTCCTCCAAGGCTATTTTTGAAGGGATCTACGATATTTTGATGATGATGCGGAAGGATGCAAAAATAATACAGGACATGGAAAAGAGAGAAAGAAAATTAAGGATGATGGAGGAAGTGGATATGGGAATCCATCTGTCACATTAATGTTCTCTTTTCTGTTGGCCACTACTTTTTTTTTTTTTTTTTACCCTTCTTTTATTTATATATCTTGTACACACCTTTTCATATTTTTGTGCGATGAGGGATTTTAAAAATAGAAATATAATAGATGACTTTGGACAAGAGTGTGACTGTTCCTTTCTAGTTCATCCTGGCTCTCACTTTTGTTCAGTAGAATTCTTAACCTTTTTCTAATTATCTTACAACAAAGGAAATTAATTTTTCTATGCAGAAGAAACTGTACACGTAGGTAGAATATTAATTCCAAGCCACCCTGCGTGGGATAGGTATTCGTTGTTTTGATTCCGTGAAAGTGACAATTCAATTTGATACGTTTTTTTTTGACTTTTATGAAATTATCTACATTCTTAATTACGATATAATCTAGAACTAATTAAATGCTCTACTAGCCCTATAAACTAGCAACAAAAGAAAGGGGTTATTGTTATAGACTTCTGTTACACCTAAAAGGCCAAAGACATACGTAATTTTGCCATACATGGACATGGATTAAGTTTAGCAACGCAAATTGAAGAAAAGATAAAATACTAAGTTGTTCACACCCCTTTACTTTTTCATTTGTTTAAGTTTTATGAGTAAATATTTAAGTAGGTTCTTCACAGTTTTATGGTCAGACAAATCGACCTATCAAAAATAAAAAATATATATCAATTCATCACAAATGAATAAGTTTTTTTTAATAAGTTTGTCACTTTAAATATCACTTATTTGTGAAAAATTAATTTATCTAAAAAGTAAATTATGAGGGATTAATTTGTTCATAACTCAAATTATGAACAACCAATTCGCTCTAAAATAAAACTGTGAGAGATATGTTTGATAGTTTAATCAATAATTAATTTGCTTAGGAAAATAAAATTACCTATCAGAATGGGTGAATAATAATAAGAATTAATTTTGATACATTACGGATAAAATTTGATACCTTGATACATTTCAAAATCAATAAAATAATATAACTGTATCAGAAATTACATAAAAAGAATCATGTATAATTACCAAAGATCCATACAATTATATGAACGATATTTCAATTTCTTAGCTTGAAAATCTCTGGATTTCTTTTTCGTCGTTCAAACTTAGTACTGCTTTATTTTTCTTGGCCAAGAAACAGATGGTGTGACAGACATGCAGGACAATAATAATAACATAGAGCAAGAGAAGTCTAAAATAATAGTACCTTCAATAAGGTAACTGCGCTGAATATTGAGGTTGCTTCGGTGGTGGGAAGTAAGAAAATTCATGAGGCTTTCTCGCCTAAGACTTTGCTATAACTATCACGAATTATTATTGCCTTTGACCAACTTATACGTTGGACCATATAAAATGATGTAGCCAGCATTTCTTACTTGGTGAAATCTATCTGTCTGGTCTCTTTTTATATTGATTCAAACTGTATCATAGACCAATAATAATAATAACTTTGACATTCAACCCATTGAGAAATTTGTTGTCTAATATGGGTTTTGCGATTTGGACATTGATTGATTGGCCTTGCTAGAATGGTACTCGATTGGAATACAAGACTATAATTCTCCATAATCAATAATCTTGACCATTAATTATTAATTATTTATTTGATTAGGCATTACCATAAATGAGAATTTCAACCTTTCATCAAACATCTAGAACAATAATCTCTAGACCAAAATTTCTCATAAATTTTTCCCCCAACATTGTAGGCTTTCCCATCCAGCCTGGCTACTTTGCATTGCATTGCATACACGCTACTGTGACACTTCCATGTTAATATTGGTCCCTCTAGTTAATCTGCATGCGTATGCTTTTTGCAGTAATTAATTAAGTACCTAAAAACTTTGAATCTTGAAAGCTCAAATATATGTATATATAATTCATTACTTATTAGCTGCTTTTGTTGCAACCGAACAAACCTATATAGCTAGTAACATAGTCCTGAAAAGAATAGCTAGGTTGGGGAGGGGGTAGAGGAAGTGCAAATATAGCTAGGATCTAAACTGTGCAACAAAGGAGAAAAATATTGTTTATATATAAAACCTCATTCTTTTCAAATCGCAGGCTTTGTAACGTGCTGTTGTTTTTCATTTTTTCTTTTTATTTTTTATGATACCAAAGTGATCAGGGTTCATGGGGGAGTAGTTTATGTCAAGCACATTAGTAAAAGCCAAACATGCATGGGCGTCTCTGCCAATTACACTTTAACGAAATTGTAGCACATCACAAATCGTGTTTGGAAACGCAAAAGAAAAAGACAAAAAGGATGCTATAGTTTAATTAGTAAGCGCCAAATTATCTTAGCTTGAAGAGTTAGTAAACTTGAGCGCGCATAGGGTGGTAATAAATAATAAATAATTAATATGCAATGCTACATAACTCAAAAAATATCAAATTAGTTTTTGACAAAAGTATAAAAGTATCTAGTTACTGACTCCATAAATTAGCTAGGTGGTATGATGATAATTTGAGGGGGGAGGGGGTTTTAAAATATGTATATAATTGTGACAACTAAGCGACACATCCGTCTTTAGCACCATTCACTGCACAGGTTTTGCTCAGCTCTTGTCATTATTATTTTATGTAAAATAGTTTTCCAATATGGCATATTAGGTGCAATGCTACTTGCTCAAATTATGGAATGATATTGTAAACTGTATCTGCGTGTGAGGTCGTGTGCATTATATATTCATCGGGAAATGCATATCTTATTTGTATGCTACATATAACCGATTTTGTATAAATATATAGATAGATTGGGATTCGTTCTAGGACGTTAATTGAGTTAATTAGCTTAGTTAGTACGTATATCCTGTTGTGGGATTTCCTATTCATAAATAGAGTGCAGAAGGAGGTGGGGCAACTATACATCTAACTAAAGAAATCCAATAATAATCTAAATTATGGAGTAAGCATATAACAGTATCTTTTCACCGGACAAATAAATTATAAGCTGATCGATCATTGGATTTTTGTAGGCTAGTAACAGATAAAAATAGAGAACTTTTTTATTTAATTTATCTTATAATAGTATCTCTTCCCCGGACAAATAAAAAGGACATATATCATAGTGTAGTAACATGAACTCCTTGAATCGAACCTAGGATGACGCATATTTAAGGGATTTGTTCTCTTTTTATTAGATCAATATTTCGTTGATAAATAAAAAATTACCATTAGAAATGAAATATATTTCATTTTTTTTTTGAAGAAAAATATTCTCGTAATATCAAAAGAAGTCAAAAGTAAAAAATAATTGATTCTTATTTTATTTTGTGCTTTAGAGAATGTTTAAAAAGATTCATTAAGAGAATATTTATTTAATTGTTTTTCAAAACTAAATGCATCCCGTTATTATGCAAATATAGTTTTCAGAGTGAAATTTCTAGAGGAATATACAGAATCGTTCAATGAATGGAATCCACATTGGGCGGTCACAGATGAAATAAATGGTGACCCAAAAATAGTGTGGTCCATTAGAAATATCTTTAGTCTTAGCTAGTGTGCCCATTAAAACAGCAAAAATCGTCTAAAAAAAATAGATATTTCAAAAAAGAAAAAGAAAATTGCAGTACTTTACTACTTGTCGCGGTTGTATGAAGGGTGAAAGGAGGAAGAAGTTATTGCAGGCATCACTGATCGTTGAACGCTAATAATAATAGCTATTGCAGGCAACAGTGATGGTTGAACGGCAATAATAACAGCATGACCAGCTAGATTCCGTGGACCTGCACCGCACCAGATAATTCACTCTCCATACCCCCTTTTTGTCCGTACAGGGGCGCACAACAGTTAAAGGAAGGGAGCAAGGCAGCGCAGCGAGGGAACCGCTCACGAACAGAAATGGGTCCCACTGAGGGGTCAGCTTTCTTGTCCCCACCCCGCACGCACCTCGCACGTGCATCACCCCCCAGCCATGGGCCCCGCGTGGCTGTTTTCCAACCCCGCCACGTCGCGCCAAAAGAGGCCGCGCGTCGTTCGTTGAGTGATCCCATCATCGCGTTCACACCATACGCCTGACACACACCAGAGGCGGTGATAATGCATCCTGTGCTTCTGAAATCTGAAACTGCCACCTTCTTTTCTTTCTCGTCAGTCATGATTTTGTAACAATTAAAGATTCCCATTTTTGCATTTATATTATACTTTAGGTTCTTATGTTTTTCAAAAGGGTAGTGACACTTTCTTTATATTTTAATTTTAATAATTATAATTTATTTATATATATAAAAAATAAGTATTTAGGGTTAGTAAAATATGTGTATGATATTTAAGCATAAATAATCATAAAATATTAGCACCACAGCAGTGAGACTTTTTTTCTCTTTTGCCCCCCTAACAGAGACAATTTACCAAAATATCCCTGTTTCAAAACATAATACTCAACTGCCCCTGTTTCGTCTG
>QANU01054459.1:0-62472 GCA_003254905.1 Nissolia schottii
AAATGATGATGACGTTAGTGACACTGAATTGTTTGGTGAGTTGTTGCTATTTTCATACACTTTTATACTCATTCTTAGTTGACGTTTTATCTCATTACATTGATAAGCATGTATTATAATAGAAATGTTGGAATAGATGTTGGTGTGACCTTTGTTTACAACATATGTAAGTTTGAGAACAGCCTGCTAACCGAAATAGGCAACACATTTTTTCTAGATCTTTTGGGTGATATTTTTGGGAAGGAAAAACCTAAGCAAATATTAACACAGAAAGGTGACACAACCCATCGTTTGGTAGTGCATATTGAAGACACTGAGTAAGTCGTATTTAATGAAGTGTGCATGTGGTATAGATACATCAACCTATATTTGCGGTTAATTTTTTTCATGTTATAACGACATGTAACTTATGTCCTTATGGTGTAGGCACAACCGGATTAGTGTCACTATATTTGGAGATTTAGTTGATTACCTGATTCCACTCCTTGAATCTGATCAAGAAGAACCACTCATTGTGGTTCTGCAGTTGTTCAAAAAGAACAAGTTCATGGGTAATTGTCGGTGATATGACACTCTAACTGATTCCACAACTGTGACAACAGATAAATCTAATCGTGGTTTAGATGGATTGGATTGGTTTTTGTGACACTTTATTGTTCTTTTTCCAGGAAAGGTCAACATCCAAAGCAGTTTTTTGCTTCTAAGATCGTCGTCAATCCAGAAATTCCAGATATCGTCTACCTTAAGCAAAGGTTCAAGTCACTACTATACATTATTCATTTCCTCACTTGACAAGTTTTCATTTGGTCTAATCTGGTGCTTAATCTTATTTTCCTTTAAAAACACAGGTTAGTTGATTCAGGACAATCTACTTCACAGAGGATAAGTCAAGTTTCCTCCCAAACAATACTGGAGCCTGTGGATGAAATAAACCGTGGGTTGGTTTTAGTGAAGACCGTCGAAGAAGTCCTCGATTCGGAAGAAGTACTCTTTCTTATTTTTGTGATTTATGAGATTGGCTGTGATGCATATATCCACATCGTTTACTCTAACATAATGAGAGGATAACCACTTTGGGTTAACTATTGTGTTTCAATATCAGGAAGGTGCTGTATGGGTGGTTTGTACAATTCTGTCAATTGATGCTGGCCCAGACGATTGATACTATCGATCGTGTAAACGGTGCCGGAAAAAGGTTGAACAACAGGGTACCGCGTTTTACTGGAAAGCCTGTGACCGATATGATGCAAACGCCCAGCTAAGGTGATAATTGTGTAGCCTTCCTTATTTGAACTTTATGAAACTTGGACACGTGTTCTGGATATCATAGTCTCATTGTCTGCTTAACTCTTATTCATGCTGCTATAGGTATAAGTTGCAACTGATTGTTTCTGATAATACTGGCTATCTTAACTTGATTTTGTGGGATAAGGAGGCCGTTCAGTTGGTTGGCAGAACTGCGGTTGAGGTCAAGGAATCATATGTGAGAATTTGATTTTATTGACCTATACGCCAACAATGAATTTCACACTATTTTGATCCCAGAAAATTTCACATTACTTATGTCTATCTGATTATTTTGTACGTTAGGTTGATACCCCTGACACCTACCCAATCATATTAGATGCATTGTTGGATCTTAAAGTAATGTTTAAGCTCAATGTCAAATCATCTAACTTGACCGGCCATGACTGAACTCTTAATGTGCTTAGAATTTGTCAAGATGAAGTTTTGATTGATCGTTACACTGCCCAACAACCTTCATATGATGCAGCAGTAAGTAAACCTGACTTATTAAAATGAATTAAGAATTGCAATTGATCATCTATTAAATTAATTGAAAACCAACACAAATTAATTGACTAGGATGCTATCCCTATGGTTCGTAGGGTGTTGAAGACGTTACTCAAGTGGGAAGTGTGCATCTTGGTGGTGGGGATTCTGATGGGGCTCATGGTAACATGTCAGATGTTATGGCTTAATTAGATTCAATTTATATATCCGAATATCTAATATGACTTTGGGTCTTTTTTATTTTTGGTAGGACTTTGTGGATGACTCTGAAACCCTATCATCGCTGATGACACCAGCTAAACGAAGACATATTAAGCTGAAAAAAGAGAGTTGTATTGAATGGGACAACGATCCCCCTTTCAGATGTCAAGCTCTAAAGATGATCAGGACACCTCCAAGAAGAAATCAAGGCGTCAGTAAACCAGGGCTCGCTTTTTGAACCT
Source organism: Nissolia schottii (assembly GCA_003254905.1). Taxonomy (NCBI): domain Eukaryota; kingdom Viridiplantae; phylum Streptophyta; class Magnoliopsida; order Fabales; family Fabaceae; genus Nissolia; species Nissolia schottii. Next base: position 2,238 of record QANU01054459.1, read on the forward strand.
TTATATGTATATCTATGTATTAGATAAATGGTTTCAAGTTACTTCTAATTGTTATATATTTTGCACTTTTCGTAAAGGTATGATGTCTGATCAAATTGAATGTTTTGGGAGATATGCATTATATTTACTATAGTAAAAGAGAGTTGTCACAAATGCAGTTTGTGACGGATGCCACAATTCCACAGAAGATTATAGTAATATATTTCTCCATGCTTAATTTATAGTATGTCCTTTTTTTTTGTTTCTCGAATCTATGTGCGCCCTTTCCATTCAGTTAACTTACTATTTCGAAGTTAAAACTGTTAATTTTCCTTCATAAGAGAAGTTAATATTTTCACGTAACAAATAGTTTGCATAATGGTTCGTTTACTTTTTCTCAGAGGTTGTTGTAACAAATTCATATTATGAAGGAATTTTTGTTTAAAATACGCCGAAAAGGTGGCCCACACAAGGAACAAAAACCTGAGCTATACCCCGCTGCCTTTCTTAAATGTGCACAATTTAGATTCCCATATAGTTTGCTCTGAAAACTTGGAAATTGTCATATGTTCACGTTTTATCTGCACAAAGTCTTTCCACTGTCTAATATGCAGAATGCCGGTGGACCACAGTTTCCCGTTACCACATGTGAGACCGTCGGTTTACTTAGCACCATCTTAATATATGCAGTAGTAGTAGTTTTACTTTACATAAGGTCCTTTTTTACTTTACAAAGTCATGACATAGTGGTAGATATATCTTATTATTGTAGGATCAATACTATAGTAGTAGTAGTTTTACTTTCCATATTGAAGTACTGATTATATTAGTGCCAATGCAGAAGATATATACAAAATAAACCTACACCGTACCGATTTGTAAAGTCCAATCCCTATTACTGTCAACTTTTAGTAGCAGTAGCTTTACTTTATAAGAGATGTGACATATCAATATCTTCGCTGTATCTATGCCCACCTAAACATCCATAGGCACTAATATGATGTACTCTGCTGATTTTTGGTGGTGCAGGACACAGGTGGAAAGAAATAATTGTATTTTTGTCAATCCCATCTATTAGTACTAACGTGTACTTATGGGCTATATATCCTATTTATTTTTTTTTTTTGACCAATCGACGCATCTTTTATTGCCAACACACAAACAGTGCAAGAATGGATTCAACAATGTGCAATAATTAAGTAACCTGCACAAACACTAGGGTATAGACTCCTACATGGATGGATTCAACATGTGCCACTACAGTTTAATATGCAAACCCGCGTCGGGTTTGGTTCTACCTTGCACATCCTTTTTTGCCAAATTTACAAGTAATCCATCCAGCATGTACTTAAACTTTAATATATAGATTGAGGGGTACATCTATTCCTTTGCTTTTGCCTATACATATGCTTCATCAAAAGTTATATTTAAAAAATCAAAATAAATTGAATGTGCTGGGGTTTAAGTCCGTAACGTTATATTTATTTCATTATACGTTAATAACGTTGATTTTTTGTGCTTTTCTGTATGTTTGTCCTCAACATGTATAGCTTTTGCTAATGTAAGATTTTTATGGAACTCACATTTAATAAAAAAATGTTCCTCAACTTTATAATTATTTAGTCAGTGAAAGAAAAAAATCAAAAGTTCCTAGCAAAAGTTAGTGTCAAATAGATTTCAAAGAAAAAAGTGAAATTATGTCATTTTTAAAAGTAAATCTTACTCCTCTCAACAAAGTTTATACTCCGTGTCATGTACCGGTTCCTTTCTGAAGGATATCAAGGATATTTTGCGTTGGAATAAGATGAGGATAATACAAACAAGGAACTCTTAAATAAGTTTCTTATGTCAGTTATTTTCCTGATACAAGTTTCTTTGAAATCAGGTCCTTGACTTTCACTTTATAATTTTCTAGACATTTTGTGGGTGGTTCTTTTGTTCCAAAGCGGAGCACTGCGGCCGAAGGTAAGCTCAAACATGAATAGATTACTACTGTTGATATATCTTATTATTGTAGGATCAAAATTATAGTAGTAGTAGTTTTACTTTCCATATTAAGGTACTGATTATATCAGTGCCAATGCAGAAGATATATACAAAACAAACCTACACCGTACCGATTTGTGAAGTCCAATCCCTATTGCTGTCAACTTTTAGTAGTAGTAGCTTTACTTTATAAGAGATGTGACACATCAATACCTTAGCTGTATCTATGCCCACCTAAACATCCATAAGCACTAAGATGATCCATAGGCTCTACAGTTGAACCTTTGACTCACATTTGGTTTGCCAAGAATGATTAACTCCGGGCCCACACATGTATTAGATATGCTAAGTTCATCTTCCACGAGTGTTTTAATTACACACGCAACCTGTACCTATGCTTTACTTTCCATTGAACTATTTTCATCTGAAGTCCTCACCTTTACATGCATTAAAATTGAGACATGACTTTTTCAACTTTTCATTTTCAATCACTAATAAGTCTATTGCAGCTTTCCACACGAAGCAAAAATGTGAAGTAGTAGTTGTGCTTTCCACACGTTAATTTGTACTTATTGCTACAATTGCTATGACATCTAATGTATTTGCCTCATAATTGAAGCATTGCACACACTTAGAAAAACTAGCCTTTCACAATTTGGAGAAATTTAATGGAGCAACACAGAGGCTATGCCACCAATCAGAAAAGTCCTTACGTGTACAGTGCTGCTTTCAATATGTGTTGATCACATAATACTTTTACATGTAATATGTTATTGTTTTTCCATTATATTGTATCAATGTACTATTATTTATTAGCCCAAATCAGTTTTGTACGTTTATAAACGTCATTATATCCAGTAAAATATAGATGCTAACAATATGCATCATTCATGGCCTGTATATGTTATACACGCATTAATCATACAAACCAAAGGTAGCTTCATGTAATTAATGCAATGATGATTTGGGCTATATATATTGAACTTGACGTTGTCAATGGGTTGCAAAACTTACTCCTTCGGCCAAATACTAATATCTGTTATAAACCCGACCTTGCTGAAAAAAAAAGTTATTCTGTTTCAATAAATCCCATTTTTGGAAAATATGAGCAATGTTCCTCATCAAAATGGTCCATTGCCATTACTCTCATAAGATATTGTAGAAGATATTATATCAAGAGTTGATGTTTATACGGTGGGACGATGCAGATGTTTATCAAAATTTTGGTACACATTTTTATACAGTGTTGATTTTGTGGTCAATCATTTTTTAACTTCTTCACAATCTAATTCTGCTGTATTATTGCATTATGGTCATCCATTGATGCAAAACTCTAACAATGTTTTGCGGTGGGTTAGCACAGAAGATGGAACAGATCTTCCATCTCCTAATCCATTTTCAGGTGTAGGGACACCAAATTGGTTTTCAGTTATCGGTGTTAGCAATGGAAATGTTTGTTTAAGATTCTCGCTATTAGGATCCGATAGTCATATTTTTGTTTGGAATCCAACAACCCAGTTGTGGAGAATAATTAAAGATCCAGGAATGGCTCAGGCAATTTTATGTGTTTACGTACTCTTTTGGATACCTAAAAAATTCAGTTTATTACCGTGTGGTTCAAATTTATAAGGAGGAAGCTGGAAATGCTCCATGCAAATTAAAGATTTTTAATTCTGTCATTAATCAGTGGAGTGATGTTGATGTAAGTGGTGTCAATATTGGTAAACTGGGATATGAGAGCTTAACACTTGAGGGCATTACATATTGGATTAACAAGTGTAGCACGAGCCAACAGGTGGCCCAATCAATTTTTTGCGTCAACTTAGAAAGTGGGAGTTATGAAGACATTCCTATTCCATCATCAGCCAGGCAAGACTACAACGAAATAATAGGGTATAAGGATACACTGGGTTAAATTTCATACAATTACAGACCAACGACGTATATGATTGATATTTGGAATGTTCTTAATGAACAACGTGAAGTTATTTGGACCAAATTATTCACTGTATCACAGGTTGATGTTGTTGAATCTCTCATTATGTGTGTTGATGATTTTTTAGTGGTAATCAATGATGATATGGCGACTCTTGGATTCCCTAAATATAGAGTGTATCCTTGCAGGGTCAAACAACTTTATATGGACTTGATTCATCTTGGTACTAATGATCGAAAAATGTTTCATGTACGTTCATAGAGAAATCTGGCTGATTTAAGGAACATTTTGCTCATATCCAGATGTCTTTTCCCAGTTTGATCTACAATTTTTTTTATATAATATGATTGGGTTTAAAACTTGGATTCATCACTCATGTTGTAGCCTTCGTATATATGTTTAGAATTTAATGTGTTAAGCCTGTGCAATTTCCCGAACTTAGGAAGAAATTATATAAACTTAACATTCTCTTTCTTCATACCTAGATTCCCTTCATGTTTTTACACCATAGAAATTATTCTACTTCAGTAAGTTTTTGTGCTTCCCAAAGAAATGCTTGCGTCTTAGCATACGAATAATTGGTATGATAAAAAATTTCAACAAAATAAAAATTATAACACATAAATCATTTTGAGGAAGAAGATACTACAATTTTATCAAAAAGCCATCCAGTAGAAACACCATGGCAATTATTTTCCAATATCATATTACATGTAGTAACATATTTATGTGTCTTTTGTGCATTGGCTAACATTTACAATTTGAAATAACTCTAATTTAACTAAGTTTAGAAATACACATACGCAATAATTATGGTTTACACGTAGTAGTGGGTACACAAGGAGATAATATTGCATCAATGAAAGGAAAAAAAAACAAACAAATAGCGAGATTTTTAGTTCTCATGTAGATTTCTCAACCACGTGAAAATAACTCATTTTGAAAAGTAACTTTTGCTCCCCTCACACCAAGGCTTATACTGCATATTCATGTATAAATTTTTTCTTACCACCATACGAAGGATATGTGTACAATAAAATCATAGGATTTAAACAAGGAAAAAAAGGAGAACAAAAACTAATTTGTTTGCTCAATCATGTACGTATCAGCTAATGATGCAAAAATTGTTCCAGCCATCTATTATTACATGAACGTGTGCATTGGTACAATTTGATTTGTACAATGGGATGGTATTGTAAATATAGTTTTTCTCAAACAACTGTGTTTGCAAAAAACAAAAAAAAAAACTGCTCATTATTGCACATAGTAATAGTCAAATACTATGTTGCATCTATCCGTTTAGGCCATGGCACAATTCTCATAGATTTTCTTAGTACGTAAAAATGAAAATGTTGAAATGTCCAAAACTTAAAATCATTTGTACAATAACAGTTATATTTTTATGGTATGGATGAGTATGCTTTTACATGAGATACTCACTTATTTCTAATTGTAAAATGAATCAACCGTAATCACTGTCAAATGACCTTCAATACAATTGATTTTATATTATACGATTCAAAATGATTTAGCATTTTAATGAAATGTTTTGAAATGGATGTGTGTAAACAATTTACCTATAATTATTTAGTGGCTATACACACAATATGTAACTTAATTGAAAACCTATGAAAAGTCAACTTAATTGAAAACCTATGAAAAAGTAATGAAAAGTCATAAACCTATGAAAACCTATGTGGGTTTAGGCTCTATAGGATTCTAACTATCACAGCCATCCAAAAACATTGAAGCACCAAATACTTCTCTCTACAACACCTTGAAAACATAACCACCACCAGCAATAAGAAAGGAATTTGGATGATTTGAATTTGTTCCATTTGCATTTTGCTTTTCTTCACTATACCTGTGAGGCACATATCCATCCATCTTGCCACCGCGTTTTCCAACTTGCCATCATGTTGGGATAGCAGACCAAATTGGTTTGGGACACATTACAAAGTGGGAGTTTTATACACAATCATCTCCATCTGAAAAAAAGTGGCTAATATTAGGACACTGTCGGCATCAAAGACTGTGTAACGATGTAAGATATCAGAAAACTTATTTATCGTACCTACTTCGAAAGCACAGTCTTTTTTGGATAATTGTGACATCATAATACCGTCCACCACATGATTTTTATTCCATTTGATTTTTTTCTTACATTTTTACATGTAATATAAATAGTCATTTTATGTATATTGATCCCTATGAGATGTGCTACTACTCACGAATAGAAATTAAAAAAATTTAGTATGGTTGGGTTATTGCTAATAAATGTTCTACTATTTATTTAGCACTAATGGATAATCAAGAGAAATAGAATGCACGGAAGTGACAGACACTTTTTTTGTCACAAAAGAAACAACGAAAATGGACTACACATGAAAAAAAACATTCTCACTTTTTAATTGTTAATATTTTGACCTATTTGGCTTACTATTTTGTCAATTAAGCATAAACTATAATGTGAAAGTTCCAAAGTGAATAAAAGCTGGGAATTGTTGACAATTACAACTAAAAAAGTTGTCTAACTCAGTGATGAAAAAACACAAGTATAGACCACAGAAAGAATAAATTTTCCCGTGCATTTTTTTGGATCAGCTATAGTGACACTGATTGTGCAAATATACACAGTTTATCATCTAGTTTTATAATTATGTTTGATTGTTAACATCACCTCAATTATGTAGAGAACTTTAACGAAGGTTTATATCATGCTCACGTAAAAAAAAACAAGGAACGACAACGCATTTTGTGGTAACAATGAATTGCAAACTGAAGCTGGAAGAAGTCCTTTATGGCAGATATCACTCGGTAAGCACATCTATGAGACAAATGTTACTTTTGTCGTTAAGACTATTCAGTCAAATTTAATGTAGGTAGAGTATTTACACCCATGTAGGCATACCATTGACCATTGCAAACAGTAGCACATGTGGGACATTGATGGGTGTACACAACACTCTTGGAACATCATCGGCTATAATCCATCAATGTAATAGTTGTTTGCAATCAACATCTGGTGCAATGCTTAAATGCAAACTTAATAAGGGGAAACATTTGATTAGCCATTCGAGTAAGTGTGTTGCAGTTTCAAATTTGGGAGTTGATCAGAACTCCACAAATTACACACAAGGTAATGTATTAGTTTATTATTGGGTTTTAAATTGTTGCCTATTCTTTTGTATCTAAATTGGATAGGTTAGTGAAACGTTAATTATGAATAGTGATATTATGCACTCATTTTAATAAAGGGCATTTTTTTTAGGTTTTGAAGTTGGATCTATCACAAATATAGATAATCAACATTTAGATGGTAATTCTTACAAATACAAAATGATATCATTCTTTTAAGGAGTAGTTTAATTTAATCCCAATTTGAATGAGCATTCAATTGATACGTTCCGGCTAACTACCAATTAAATATTTAATTTACCCCCATGTAGGCATACCATTGACCATTGCAAACAGTAGCACATGTGGGACATTAATAGGTGTACACAACACTCTTAGAACATCGTCGGCTAGAATTGAGCAATCTAATAGTTGTTCGCAATCAACATCTGGTGCAATCCTTAAATGCAAACTCAATAAGGGGAAACATTTGATTAGCCCTTCGAGTAAGTGTGTTGCAGTTTCAAATTTGGGAGTTGATCAGAACTCCACAAATTACACACAAGGTAATGTATTAGTTTATTATTGGGTTTTAAATTGTTGCCTATTCTTTTGTATCTAAATTGGATAGGTTAGTGAAACGTTAATTATGAATAGTGATACTATGCACTCATTTTAATAAAGGGCATTTTTTTTTAAGTTTTGATGTTGGATCTATCACAAATATAGATAATCAACGTTTAGATGGTAATTCTTACAAATACAAAATGATATCATTCTTTTAAGGAGTATTTTAATTTAATCCCAATTTGAATGAGCATTCAATTGATACGTTCCGGTTAACTACCAATTAAATATTTAATTTACCCCCATGTACGCATACCATTGACCATTGCAAACAGTAGCACATGTGGGACATTAATAGGTGTACACAACACTCTTAGAACATCGTCGGCTAGAATTGAGCAATCTAATAGTTGTTCGCAATCAACATCTGGTGCAATCCTTAAATGCAAACTCAATAAGGGGAAACATTTGATTAGCCCTTCGAGTAAGTGTGTTGCAGTTTCAAATTTGGGAGTTGATCAGAACTCCACAAATTACACACAAGGTAATGTATTAGTTTATTATTGGGTTTTAAATTGTTGCCTATTCTTTTGTATCTAAATTGCATAGGTTAGTGAAACGTTAATTATGAATAGTGATACTATGCACTCATTTTAATAAAGGGCATTTTTTTTAGGTTTTGAAGTTGGATCTATCACAAATATAGATAATCGACATTTAGATGGTAATTCTTACAAATACAAAATGATATCATTCTTTTAAGGAGTAGTTTAATTTAATCCCAATTTGAATGAGCATTCAATTGATACGTTCTGGCTAAGTACCAATTAAATATTTAATTTACCCCCATGTAGGCATACCATTGACCATTGCAAACAGTAGCATATGTGGGACATTGATGGGTGTACACAACACTCTTGGAACATCATCGGCTATAATCCATCAATGTAATAGTTGTTTGCAATCAACATCTGGTGCAATGCTTAAATTGATCCCACTTTGAAGGAGCATTCAGTTTATAATATTTGGCTAATTACTAATTAAATATTTAATTTAATTTTATATATTAATAGGTGATATATCTGGATTAATTGCTGAAGTTGGATCGATCGCAGATATATGTGATGAGCAATTATCAGGTAACATTCTCATGTATGACAATGTGTGCTTTTTTTTTATATTCAATAATGTCTAATGATCAGTTGTATAGATAAAAAATCCATGGTATTCGTGTACCTGGATGGGAATAACTGATCAGTTTTATTAGTTATATTATTATTTCATAATATATGATAATCTTTATTTGACATATAAGCAGATAATGAAGAACAAGTTTTGACAAATGTTGGGCATGAACAATTAAGTGGTATGATATGATGTTTAACTCTGTCTTATTAAATATTAGTTGCTCAATTTACAGTATGTGTAAAAGAATTGTTTGATGCATGGAAACATTACACAAATTCTAATTGTGTTTATCAAAATTATAGTGCACTCATTTTTCAATAACAATTATCAGATTATTGGGATATCAGAGATGCAACACACTGTTGTCAGGAATGTGGTGCATTATTTTTTTTTGATGAGCGAATTAAGAAGAATATTAGAGCCAATGTTCCAAAGTTCTTTCTTTGTTGTAGACAAGGACAAGTTACACTCCCTTTATTGCAAAGGCCGCCAGCAAAGTTGGAAGAAATACTATTTCATAATAGTGAAAGGGGGTTTCACTTTCGCGAGAACATCAGGTCATATAACAACATGTTTGCTTTCACTTCTCTTGGTGCTAAAGTATGTTGATCTGTTAACACAGGCAAGGGTCCACCTACATTTATTATGCATGGACAAAACTACCATCTAATAGGTAGTTTATTACCTACTCAAGGTTGCTCTGCAAAGTTTGCACAACTCTATATATATGATACACAAAACGAAGTTCAGAATCGCCAAAACGCTATTAGGTTTATTAAACATCATTACAATTCTAAAGAAGAATAAATATAATTGACACCACATTAAGTAAGACAAATAACCTCAACTAACACCAAATTTTTGTACATGTTGTCTGATGTTTATTCTATTCATATTGTCTTTTACAGTTCAGCTGATCATGGTACCAATCTTCATCCAAAGATAGTTTCTGACTTGAAGAACATGTTGGATGAGCATAATGTGCTGGCACAATCATTCCGCCTTGCTAGGTCCACCCTCAATCATAATACAAATGGAGATATCAAATTGAGATTGATTGGAAAAAGGGGTAAAGATGGTAGACGTTATAACATTTCTACTGTTTCTGAGGTTGCAGCATTGGTCGTAGGTGACTTCTACACAGCAAAAGGAGACAGAGACATTGTGGTCGAGACTCGATCAGGATCCCTTACAAGAATAAATGAGTTGAACCCATCTTACCTTGGTTTGCATTATCCCTTGCTATTCCCATATGGTGAGGATGGGTTTCGTGAGGATATACCTTTAAACAAGAAAGATCCATCAAATCCATTGAGGCATCTAGACTAGCATGGTTTCGAAGAAATAAGAAAAAACTTAGGTTGGAGATGTACAAAGGATTGGTAGATGTTGTTCTCAATGGTGAAACAAATGCAGCATGTGTAGGCAAGAGAATAGTCCTCCCTTCATCTTTTACTGGTGGAGCATGATATATGGTTCAAAACTATCAAGATGCAATGGCTATTTGTAGAACTATTGGCTACCCGGATTTGTTCATCACCTACACATGTAATCCCAAATGGCCTGAAATCCAACGATTTGTTGGTAAAAGAAACCTAAGACCTGATGACAGGCCAGGCATTTTGACAAGGATTTTTAAGACGAAGCTTGATCAAATGATTAAGGATATCCGTCAGAATAAAATGTTTGGGATAGTTAAAGTAGGTATTCAATTTATATAGTTCACATTAACACTATATTTTATTTACAATATGTTGATTGACTTTAACAATAGTAATTGATTATTTACATATTTACATTTAATAATGTTTTGTACAAATATTTACTTATATAATACGCACTTTTACAGTTCTATACACAATAGAGTTTCAAAAGCGTGGACTACCTCATGCTCACATATTGGTTTTTCTTGGACAAGAGGACAAGTTTCCATGTGCCACGGACATTGACAACATTATCTCAGCTGAGATACCAGATAAAGTGTTAGATGCTCCGTACTACATGCAGTAAAAAACTTCATGATGCATGGTCCATGTGGTTCATCTAGACTTGACTCTCCATGTATGGACAATGGGAAATGTACGAGGCACTTTCCCAACAGGTTCACAGAATCAACTTCTATTGATGATGACGGATATCCAAATTATAGAAGAAGAGATGATGGAAGAAATGTTAAGAGGTCAAAGATTTCACTCGATAACAGGTTTGTGGGACCACATAACAAGTACCTATTGTTAAAGTATGGAGCGCATATCAATGTTGAGTGGTGTAACCAATCACGTTCCATAAAATATCTATTCAAGTATGTCAACAAGGGTACTGATCGTGTGACTGCCTCCTTCTACCAAACATTTGATGATGGGAACACTAACGAAGTTGATGAAGTTAGTATGTACTATGATTGACGAAGTGTAGGGATTATGCACGCACAGGGAAATCTTTGACGCATCATTGACAAACAGATAAGGTTATCAAGGTATAATTTTTATCTAAATTTATCATAATACTTCATCAATAATTGTACGTGTTCATTTATAGTTACAATTTAATAAAATGCTATTTATGTTTGTTTTTTTCAACTCAGATCAGGCTTGGGACTGCTAGAAGATTTAACACAAGTTTGCTTTGTCACAATGAAAATTGCAAGTCATTGTATACGCACCAAAATCTCTATATTGTTGTTAGCTATAACTATTATACATATAACTTATGTTTATTTATCTGGTACTGTAATAGAAAGTTTATATATTAATACTTCAATATTTAAACTTCATTAGGCAATCTAATAGTCATTTTAATTCATGTTGTGATCTATTCATTAATGATAATAAGTTTTTTATACCATTATTAAAGTGATTAGTACTAAATAGTACAATAATCAGCATATCTATATATTAGCAAGTTTTATATACCCGCCGCGCATCGCACGGGTTAGAATCTAGTTTTATTTATATTATGGACCAAATAGAGCACAAAGTAAAAGTTCAAGAACATATCAAGGCATTTTGTTTTTTGCTAACACAAGGTTAGACGAGCAGTAGATAATTTTCTCCCTTCCCCAAAGGATTTTTTGGATATGAGATATAAAATATGAGAGACAACCACATTATCTCTCAATAAGTTAGTTCTACTAATAAAAAAATTAAAAAAAATGATTAAATTTCGTTAATTTAAATAGCTTACCACTTAGAAATTAGAGTTTACTCCTTTGGAATAAAATCTTAGAAATTAAAGTTTTTTAACCCAAAAACTAGTATTACAAAAGCTTTACTACAATCACCAATGATGTTGAATTTAAAATTAACTTTCATATTTTTGTATTCAAATAAACTAACTTAAATCAAATAATAAAAAAGCTCTTGTAGCTCAGTTGGTTAGAGCACCCGTTTAGTAAGCGGGAGGTCTTGAGTTCGACTCTCAACAAGAGCAAGTTATATTTTTCATTAATAAAACCCATAGGCCCGGCCAGTTAAGACATTTAATTGTCTGAAATGATAGAGCAAGAGTGTGAATTGGGAGTGGGGAGTGAACAAAGTAATTTGGGGAAGAAGAAAAAGCGGGAAAAAGGGGAAAATCACGAGCAAAACAACGTTTTCATGCTGAAATCGCGATCCCAGCTAAAACCCTACTCCAAACACAGCAAAACATGGCTTCGTTCCCTCCTCCCGGTTCAGTCACCATCTGCGAAGTCAACCGCGACCTCAGTTACTCTCAATCCCTTTCGCTCTTTCTTTCTCTCTTTTTCATGCCTCTTAGCTTCTCTTCTCTTCTCTAACTCTGAATGAATCTCTCTCTCTCTCTCTCTCTCTCTTAAATTCTGCAGTTACCGCCGACGCACTCTCCGACGATCGAGCCAACATCACTTACGGCAAGCTTCTCGTAATCGCATCCCTAACACCTTCCATTCATTCTTATCATTCCACATTTCTTCATTTTCTTCCAATTCAGTTTAATTAATTTTATTTTTGTGCTATTATTAGGGATTAGTGTTCAGCCCTGTGCCGTTTCAGCCGGAGCGGTCGCCATCCCCGCCGCCGCTGGAGAGCGATGCCACCGAAGAGGAAGCTGGAGCAACACCGACAGCAACAACAGCCGGGGAAAGCGTTGGGAGGAAAGGCCCCGTGGCACTGTTGCAAGGGCTTGTAACCGAGTGTCTCAGGCGCCTCTTCTACCCTAATGATGTATGCTCTTGATTTTGGATTCAATTTCAGCTTTATTTTGATTATTTGATCCATATTGTTCGTTCTGATAACTTATTAGAAGCGTGTTGCTATGCAAATGCTGTGCTATACTTGTTAGGTGCTTGGCCTGATTCATGTGCTGTGCTAAAATTTGATTCATATGTTAGGTGCATTTGTTGCCGGAGGTTGATCTTCAAGGAGTAGGCTGGCACTTGAATAAGCATATAGTTGCTTTTATATCAGCGCCGACTCAGGTTATCGTTCGTGACTACGAAGACTCGGGTACCTAACTTGTTATTATTGTGGGACATGATGGGGCGTTTGGATAAACTTCTAAAGAAAAGTACCTCTAAGATAAAATGGAGAAGCAACTTATCTATTTGCGTCTAAAAAAAAACAATAATAAACTATCTGATTAGGCTACATAGACTTCAGAAGTATTTATTTATTTATCTATTTATTATTATTATTATTATGATTATTTTATTGGCAAGTACTTTTCTTGTAAGAAAGGCACAAGCACACACACCTGATATTTTTAGCAACTTGTTTTAGCTGTTGCTGTGGTTGTGCTTGGATGTTTGTTTTGATAGAGGTTTGCATTTACTGATGAGTGCTGGTTCTTTTGGCATTGTGAATAGAGGGGAAGGAGCCAATTGTTTTGACAAATGAGGCTCAGAGAGATGTCAGAGTGCTCGAGTGGAGGCCCAATGGTGGGAGGATGCTTGCTGTTGGTTGCAAGTGAGACTCTCTTTTGGTTCACAGTTGTTATGGTGTATACAATGCAGATTGATTGGATAATGCGCTTTCTTGTTTACTGGACCCGGGTTTACTGTTGCAGGAGTGGGATATGCATTTGGGCGGCTTCTTATCCAGGAAACACTGCATCTGTGAGATCGGGCGGCTCTTCGTTTTTAGGAAGTTTCTCTAGAGGCTCAGGCATGCGGTATATCCTGGTTGATTTTCTTCATAGTCAGAATGATGAGCATGTTACCGCACTCTCCTGGAGTCCAGATGGAAGATATCCTCACAAATGTTTTAAAAATGATTTGTTTTGCCTTGGGTTTTCCAAATATGATTATCAACGTTCTGATGCTAACTTTTTGTGAGTGATACTGCTGTATGACTGTAAATTTTTTCGACAACATGTACAGAAAGTATTCATTATGGTTGTCAAACTTGTCAGTTTAATGCTTTAAACTGGTGAACACAGTAAAATGGTGACAAATGATGGGAAATTTGAAAATATTGCTCTATATTTCCACTTTTGATGTTGTGTTTTGCTTACTTATGTATGAGCATGGCTGTAAAGTTATCTTTCTTCCTTGTTATGAAATAATGAATTTATGCCTCCTGTTGCTGAATATGAAGATGATATTAGTTTTGTTTAAACTTTGCTGAAATTTTTGTTATGAATATATTATTCTTTATTAGCTATTTCTAAAGTAGGCGAAGTCAGTGAGTTTATGCTTGTTCACAATTTTATTTGTGAGTTTGACAACCTTAACTGTTTTCTGATTTCGATTTTTTTGCAGTCTGTAAAACCATATGATTTAATCGGAACCTTTATGGGCAATTCGGCAGCTAATTTTCTCCTTTTTAAAATTTTTTATTTTCAATTACTTGTACTTAACCATTCTTTTCTTAACCTATTTTCACATACTTAGCTTCTGCTTCATATGAGAGCTCCTCATTCACTGTGTGGGATGTTGCTCAAGGTATGGTGAAGATCTTTGCAACCTTAACATTTTACGATGAAGTTTGAAGCACCTTTTCTGATTGGTGATATACTCATATTACTAATATGCTGAATAAACTTGAAACTCAGTCAATGGTTTTTTCTCTTTTCTTTTTCCACACCACCTGATTGTTCTCCTATTTTAAGGGGATATCAAACATACCCCAAACTGCTGCATATATTTGCAACCAAGACCGTTGACGCAAACAGCCAATTACTATACAGAACATAGGGCCTGGTAGACCATAAGTTAAGCTTGCCCCAGGGTATGGAGAAGTATTAGCACCTAAATTTGATTTACTTGTGTGATTAGTGAACCAATATCTGCTAGAGTCACTTTCCTTTGGACCAAAAAGCACTTGTATAGCACAAGTTCAGTGTTCCAGCTAGGCGAAAGTTTTTTTTACATGTTTCAATGGTGCTTTGTCAATTTTCATATTGGAATTTGCTCAGTGGATGAATTTACATTGTCAATAAAAAGTGACGAAACTATGCCCCTAAACTTTTTGTGCTAAAAGGAAATTGATTAGTACTGATGCCCTATTTATGCTAGGACGATGATTGTGTTGATTGTAAATATTAACGCTGAGAATCTAAAGCACAGGAGGATGCTGCTTTTTGTTTTAGATTGTCATTATGACAAAAAACAACCTGAAGTATGCAAGTTTGTCTCTGCTTTCTGAACTTTTGGTTGTTGTTTTCCACATAATCTGTAGGTGCGGGGACACCCATTCGACGAGGATTAGGAGGCATATCAATGTTGAAGTGGTCACCCACAGGAGATTACTTCTTTGCCTCAAAATTGTAGTGCAACATTCTAAATGTCTTTTCTGAACGTTGAAATATTTATTGAACAACTATTCATGATTCATAACATTATAATTATGTTCTCCTACAGTGATGGGACATTTTATCTTTGGGAGACGAACACATGGACGTCAGAACAATGGTCATCAACTAGTGGTTTTGTCAAGGTATATAAGATGTAAATTCATATTTTGGTGCACTATGATGACTCATGTATGTACTGTAAGACAACATATAGTTGGTAACCTCTGCTTTGTGTTGGCATGTTCAACAAAGTGGTACTGTTGACACTGTAAAATAAATCATCTTCATCTGTATGCTATATAAAATATAAAATTCATTAGTTGATGTTCATGATAGAAATAACTTTTTTTCCTCTCCACTTAAAATGGTACATGGAACTGTTTTTTAGAGTGATGGTCAAATTTATTTTTTTGATAATAGATAATTTTATTTGAGTCCACAGGAGGAGGATCAGATATTCTCCTTAGATGAAGCACTAATGACATAGAAGAGCCATGAATTAACACAGCTCTTCAATTCTCCTGCATATCTAGCAAAGAACCTCTACATCCTGTACTGATCAACAACAGCCAAGTAAACAAATGTACCCAATGGGAGGGCAACCAGAAACTTTTCTTTGAAAAGAAAGCATATGTCTTATTGCACAAAGAAAAGAACAAGGATAAGAAGTAGAGGTGTGGAAAATCTCAGATGACTGGGAGTCGCCCACCCAGAGATCCTTCTAGAACCTAATAGATAATAGATTACCCACTTTAAGAAACAAACAAACAAACAACAACAACAACAAAGCCTTATTCCACTACGTGGGATCGGCTATATGGATCAGGGTATGCCATAGTGCTCTATCAAGGACCATGTTTTCATGTAAATCATTAACTTCTAAATCTCTTCTAATAGTTTTCTCTATAGTTTTTCTAGGTCTCCCCCTACCTCTAGCTATTGAGTTACCCACCACTTATCTATTCTCCTCACTGAGGCTTCTAATGGTCTTCTCCTCACATGTCCAAACCACCTAAGATGAGATTTTACCATCTTTTGTACTATAGGTGCTTGCCCGACCTTCTCTCTAATGCAGTTCTTCCTAATTCTATCTTGTCTAGTGTGTCTACACATCCACCATAGCATCTTCATTTCCACAACATTGACATGAAAATATGATCGGGTTTAGAATTTTCAACTTTTAATTATTTCATAATTTACATAATGGTATTGCATAATTGGTTTGTACTGTCGATTATGGTAATCAGGGTGCAACATGGGATCCAGATGGGCGTATGATACTGCTTGCATTTTCTGAATCCTCTACTTTGGGATCTGTTCACTTTGCATCAAAGCCTCCCTCATTAGGTATCAGGCATTTACTTTAAAAGATCTTTTATGTTGATTCATATGCTATTTACTAGCCATGTTAATGGTAATAAAATAGACATATATGTTACTGAATTTTAGGAATTAGATGGAAACAAAAAAATAGAGAGAAACGTTATCCACTGTATTTTCAAGGCTGGATAACAATGAAACACAATAAAAATTATCATAGTCATGTGTTTTCCTTAATAAAAGAGTGAAGCTTACATGTGGTTCATGGCATACCGCTAAAAAGAGCCCAGGAAGGCAGTTGCAGCCTTGCAGGAAACTCTTGCAAGGATATCCAGGAGTTTGCACATTATCTTTTTTGGCTAGCTGAACAGAAGCATGCAATGAAATTTTGAAATGGTGGTTGTTCTGACTTCTGAGTCAGTCTTTCAAGTCCTAGTTCTAGATTTCTAGCGGCAATGTATATTTGTCTTGTTCAATTTAATTTTTATATAAATATTTGTGATTGTAGCATTCATAGACTGTACTTTAAAAAGACATTTTTAGATATTTTTCTTCAGAAAATAATGCTATTTATTGATAATGTACCCATTGTTTGCCTTTCCAGATGCACATCTATTACCTGTTGATTTGCCAGAGACATTATCATTGACTGGCAGGTAATGATGAAATTGTGTTTTTGTTTCAATAATTTCATAAATGATTGTGATTTGGTCCTAACATGTTCTCATTATGTCAAATTTCTTCTTACTGACGTTACCTTTATCATCAACTGTTTTGGTTCTTTCTCTTCTAGGTGGCTTTGATCTTGGTTTTTTCATTTTATATTATAGAAATTGAAACTGTTTTGGGTTTCTCAGGCTAACTAGAGTGTTTGGTTCTTTAAGAAATAAGCATTAAACAGGCTTGAAGCGTATTTGTCTGGGTTTTAATCAAAAAGCCTTTTTTTTTCACACTCTGCTAATATATTGAAAATAACAAATAATTTTCATCAATCCTTCTCAAAATTTCAATAACAGGAGTCTGGAAGTTGAAAATGCAGTGACAAATTTCTAATTATAATTGTATTAATCAAAATGTTCTTTTTAAATTGAAAATCCTCAAACCAACATTCTATGTTCCCTTTCTTTTTTGTTCTTACTATTTTGTTAGTTCTAGATTCTTTAAATTTTATATTTTATATATATATATAAATATTGCTAAGCTTTGGTTTTGAGGGAAGCAAACTGACTTGCCAATGTTACTCCAGCAAAATTTCGATCATGGGATGTTCAGGTTGATGTTCCCTGGCATTGTATGTTAAGCGCTAAATCCTACAAAGTAATTCAATGGATATTATTGTATGATGAACTTGTTTTTTAAATGCTCTGTAGCACTGGAATGTGATTGAGTGCATGATTTTTGTCTATGTTCATCTTTTCCTGGTCGTATTTAGAGGAATGAATGTCTTGGAATCATGTTATGTCTCAAATGTAATGTAGATAGTACCAATGTAGTTTTCAGAGAGATTGTAGATTGCCCAAAAAAAAAAATTCAGACATCACTATCATTTCAAATGATATAATCGGGTCTGCATGGTATGGTCATCATAAGTTTACTTGGTGGAAAATATGTAGTTATTGGTTATCTTATATTGTTTCATTCAGTCAGGGAATTGAAAAGATAGCATGGGATAATTCAGGGGAGCGATTAGCTGTGTCGTTTAAAGGTGGAGATGACATGTACAGGGGCCTGATTGCCATATATGATACAAGAAGGATTCCTCTGATATCTACATCATTAATGTAAGTTCATGCTCCATAATGGTCCAATTACTGGTGTGTCTATGGTTTTGTGTGCTGTTTTTGTAATTATTTGAATGCTTAATTTATTGGCTGTCTTAGATATTTTATGCTTTCCTGAGTGTTTTGAAGATATTAATGATATGTGGTGATTTATTTTCCATTGCCTGTTGTAGTGGATTTATAAGAGGACCTGGAGACAATCCAAAGCCAATTTCATTTTCATTTCATGGGAAGTTTAAGCAGGGGCCACTGCTTTCTGTGGTTAGTCTGCTTTGAATTTTACTGCTTATTTATTTATTTATTTCTAAATATGCTTTTTGAACAATATGATTATTGAGAAATATGTTTTCTAAACAAAATTCCTATATAATAAAGTCCACTTAGTGAGAAAAAGGCTTTGTTATTGTTGTTCTGTGTAATATATATTTGAGGTTGAGGTGCAGTTAATAATATTAATGTCGTTCTATGTACATTTTTTCCCACTGGCCCTACAAATTACAAATATGAACATCCCTTTGAATTATAGAAAATCTTCCAAGATAATTCCTGTGTTTCAATCGTACATGTCTTAGAAGCCCTATGTTGGTATCAGTTCTTACTGCAAACATTTCAAGCTCTTATTTTCTTTTCATACTTTTGTTTTGCAGTGTTGGAGCAGTGGATTCTGTTGCACTTACCCCCTCCTATTTCGCTCTCATATGCTTCCATGACAAGGATTTTTGTGAAAAAACCGCCTTAAACAATTTGGAGCGAGAAGCTGTCTTTGATTGGAACTTCATTTGTTCCATGGTTTACGACTAAGTTGTGATTCCTTTTGGAGAAAAAGAAAGCAATTATCATTTTTCTATTTGATTAGTGGCTTTAAGAAATTTTTTGCTAGTGGTGTATTTCTTTGGCAATTGAGTATAATTCAGATGTATCAACTGCACATTAAGTTAAACGAGAATGCATTTAGCCGAAGAAGGAAAAAAAATGGTTCAAAAAAAATTTATTCTCAGTAGATTGGAAAATGTACGTTTAGCATGCCTGTGATCGGCAGAAAGAATACATTACTTGCAATGTCATGCTTCTGGTTTAGACAGGGTTCTCAACTCTGGCAAGCTCGCGTTAGCATGGTGGTTACTTTTGTTATTTTCTTATATTGCTGATTGAGATTTTTTATTCTGCGATAACCAAACCCCACTTTCGCTTCGTTGATGAGGGCGGAATCAAAGCCTATATTATATTACTCTGAATCTTTAATACTAACCATTTTAATTTGCCATGGGTCACATGCTTTGTGTTTGTGTTGACAAGTGTACCAAAAAGGGTTAATGCTCATTTTGGTTTCTAAAAGTGTAAGCTTAAGTCATTTTTATCTTTGGAATTTAAAATTTGACTTTTTAATTCTTAAAATTATATGTTATAAGTCAAATTAGTCTCACAGTTCATCATTATTATTGTATTGTTACATTTTTGTTGATTTATCACATTAAAAAAGACAATACCAATAATTATGATTGTAAATGAGTTGTAGCTGCACTTGAAATTAAAAATGAGGCCACCATAGCAGTTATAGTGGTAAATGAAGCTGTAATAACAACTAAGATTTGCAACCCTAAATGCCGTCATAACCATATTTTTAGCCTTTAGTGTTGTCACACAACATCTATTGTTATCACATCCTCATTTAATGCAAAAAATTAATGAAAACATGACAATACAATAATGATAATGAATTGAGAGATTAATTTGACATGCAACTTACAATTTCAAGGATTAAGCTATATTAGTATAACACAAGGGTATCACACAATTATTTTAAGGGTTAAATATGTTTTTAATCCTTAAAAAATTGCAAATTTTGTGTTTTACTTGTGAAATTTTTTTTGTTAAAAAATAGTACTTGAAATTTTATTTAGTAAGAGCTAATCCTTGTCGTCAAGTTGCAACGTGACAGTTAACTTGGTCACGTGACAGACCACATGTCCACATAAAATTGGTTTTCCTTTTGTTTCAGTTTTATGTCGCACTACTCGAGTAGTGCTCTAGAAAAATAGTTTCTCATGCTTTCTGTCTTAGCAATACCCAAGTACTATTTTGCGTTACTCCAGTAATGCTATAAAAATTCAGTTTCTGGAGCTCTCTGTCTATACACTATTGAATAGTGCCCCCCAAAGTCCCAATGGGGGCAACACTTTACTCCTTGATGATTTCCAAACTTGATACTCATTCAACAAACACTTCAAACCATTCAAAAACATGCACGTTTATGTATCAAAGACCATGAACTAATACCAAGATCAACATGGACTAAAAGACTCTAAAAACAAGTTAAATCACCCTAGATAAAACAAGTTTCCTAACAAAAAACAAAGCATAATTAACTCTCATTTGAGAGTTATCAAGGATTTATCCTTAAGAAGCAAGATTGAGCTTGTACTCCCTTGACCGAGGCTTGAGATATAACTCTCCTCAATCCATCATTGTAGCGAAGAAGAACAGTAAATTTGGGCCTATAAATAGAGCCCAACCTCTTCACTTGCTCCTTGCCCCAAACTAAGCTCCCACTTCTCTCTAGCTTGGTTTTCCTTCTCTAAACATTCTTTTCTTGTAGTTTTTCTATTTTTTTTATGTTTTATTTATATTTTTGCCTTATTATTTTGTTGTGATTAGGCAGTTAATCCCCCTAATTAAGCTATAGTTAGCAGAGTGGTTATTTCCCGCTTAATTTCTAATTAGCGAAGTGGTTATCCACTGCTTAGTTACTAATTGGCAGAGTGGATTACCCCTGCCTAAGCTATAGTTTAGCGGAGTGGATTACCCCCGCTTAGTTTACATTATGTCTCTTTAATTTCTTTTACCTTGTGTAAGGTTTTATAATGATTGATGTTGTTTATGCTCTCATATGATTGTAATTCCTCCTACAAACTCATAGTCGTGTTATAATTAATGATTATTAATTATAACATAACTAGCAGTTTGTTTCATGTTGATATTCTGATGCACATATCATGCATGGTTTATGCTAAACTTGGAACGTTTAATTGATGAATTAAATGATACTAGTTTGGTAATATAAGAAATTGGGTAATTTTGATACAAATTAGATTGGGCAATTGGTACTCAAGCTATTTTAATTTCATAGAACCATGATTATGGAAGACTAGTTCTTATGTTGGCTAAAATCTTAATTAAAATTGTGATTGTAATTTTATTAAGTAAAATTGCATACTAGTAATACAATGGTGTAACTAGTAACTCAATCATCAATGAGAATTGAACTCTTTAAGAACATCATCAACAATCATCAATCGACAGAATTCCTTACACGTGTAACTTTTATCAATTGTTTAAAATTCTATTAAAATCAACATCCACAAACAAAAATCCCCCAATTTTATTGTTCAAGATTAACTAAAGTTCTTCCTTGAGAGACGACCTGAGTTAGCCCCTATAATACCCTTTTGTTCTGGGGCAAACTTAGTTTATAAATTTAATTTGACACTGCATTAAAATCAAACGACATTTCAGTGCACATCAGTACCCACCACTGAGTTGACATCTGACTTCTCTGTCATGTTGTTTTTCAGATACAGTTGAGGAGAGTGATAATGCACCCATCGTCCAATAGCAACGAGGTC
Organism: Nissolia schottii; assembly: GCA_003254905.1. Classification (NCBI taxonomy): domain Eukaryota; kingdom Viridiplantae; phylum Streptophyta; class Magnoliopsida; order Fabales; family Fabaceae; genus Nissolia; species Nissolia schottii. Next base: position 24,485 of record QANU01054459.1, read on the forward strand.
CAAAGTCAGTGGTGAGCTCCGCTTTGAAGTGGGGTCTATCGTATGTCATTTATTAGGATTGCTCCAGATGACTTAAGCAGGATTATGCATTTTCAGATATTAGGATTATTATTATTATTATTATCAATTTAATTATTAGATATTATGTAATTTAGACAATGGTATTTATATTATATAATTCAGTTATCAATTAAGTATTATGCATGTTTAGTAGTTAAGACCACGATGGAGCTTGTGTGGGGATGGTATTCCTATGTGTGGTCATGTCCAAGTTTGGGGCGTGACAAGGTCGTGCTAGAGAGAAGAGAGAGGCTAAGCTCCGACATTGTGAGCGCCTTCTCACGCTCTGCCATTGCCACCATCATGTTCTTCTTCTCTTTTGCGAGCTCATTCTACCTCAAGAGTATGCTTCCGACGCGATGCTTCACTTGGGATCAATGATGTGGCGAACGCTGGTGATTGGGTAAGCAGTGCGGGAGGGGGGCTCAGTCGCTGGTGGTGCCTTTGGAGAACAGTAGAGCGAAGAAAGAAGAGGAGAAGGTGTAGGGTTCAACAAAGAGGATGGTGTGAGTAGTGATATTTATTTATTCATTTTTTGTTAGTGTTGTTTTTAAGAGAGGTAATTTTGTCAAAGTAATAGATCATATAACTTGCACATGCACACTAACAGATATTTTGGATGAAAAGTTATAAGAAGGTCTTAATTTGCACAATGTGAAAACTTTAAGGTCTTAAGATGCACATTTTTAAAAGTGAGGGAGTTAAGTGCACTTGAGTGATAACATAAGGGGGTAAATTGCTATTTACCCTTAAAAGAAATAAGGTGTATTGATTTTGTAAAAGAAAAGAAATATGGGAATGGGCTTCATGTTGGCAACTGTTGTGGATCTTCACAGGTTTTTTTCTCTATTTGTATTAAGGGAGTTTACAATTTCGAAATAAAGAAAGCCAAAAGTATATAGGGGTCACATTGTGATAGGGAATTAGGTGATGTCTTTGGTGCACAAAAACAAGTGAAAGACATTGTGCTTTTTGCTATTTTGATTGGCAACAAGGGGTAATTAAATGAGGATCTTGGTTGTGAGTCTCTCTCCATATATAGCATTTCATTTTGCACAAATTCATAATCATGTGGAGTTCTCCCTCTTTGCGTGGTTGCAAACTCAAAGAAATTGTAGCATGAAATATAAAGTAGGTTCGTGCTGAGTTCTGTCAACTTTGTAGAGATCGTCGGTTAGGTTCAAGTAGGCAAGTGATTGAAGTTCTTAAAATTGGAAGAGAGTTTGCCAAAATTGGCGGAGGAAGCCCATATCTGTAACCAAATTGCCAAAGACCTTTCTAACTATCTGGAGTTGAATAAGGTATGAATTTACAATGTGAAGTTGTTTTGAGTCTTGGTACGATGATGGTAAAGGCTTGTGATGGTCATGTTTCGTATAGCTATGAGAAATGTATAAGTATGTATCAAAAAATGTATTGATTATTTATAATAAAGTACTCACGTGTGTGCAACCTAGATTATTTTTTCTCCTCCTCATGGTCATTTTTTGCTCTTCAGAATAGTAAAGTCATGAGAATTGTATAGGGATCAACAGTCTCAAAAAATATATCAACTATTTATAATAAAGTACTCATCATTTTTGCAACCTAGCTTCTTTTTCCTCCTCCTCATGGTCACGTTATCATTCTTTACTATAGTAAAGGTATGAGAAATGTATAGATATAAACTATGTCAAAAAATGTGTCAGCCCAATCATTTATGGAACCGTACATTCTTCTTCTTCCTCTCCTTATCTTCGTCTTCCTCCCCGTATTACTCCTTGTCCTCCTCCCCGTCATCCATCTGTCCCCTTGTATATTCTTTTTTTTTTTTTTTTTTTCTTCTTTACCCTTTTATTTTTCTGGTTTATAATTGGTATGTATAATTTACTTAGTTTATAAAGGCACTAACAACTCTCAATTACTTATCTATATGTTAATATAAACTATATGTTAACAAAAATTGAGTTGATGAGTTGATAAGCATTAAATGTATTGCTTGGTTGAAAGTTGACATTGTTGTATGGTTTTTAACAAATTTGATGCATTGAGATGTATGTTTCGGGTCGTAGTAATGGGAATTGTTATGCCTTTTCCTAGGATTAACTAGTTTTGATTTTGAAGGTAATTTTTGCAGGAAGTTGGGAGTAAACAACAGATAAATGGATAAGGCAAGGGAAGATTGTTGTCTAAGACAGGATACAGGTTTTGGCATTTGAGGTGATTATTTTACTTAAAAGAAGATAAACGAAACTTTTGAATGTCCCATTCTGTGTGACTTTTTGTGTGGATAAACACATGTTTTCGGTGGAAGGCATATGTGCGACATTTAATTTATCATATTTTGAAGGAAAACAAAGCAATGTCCGTTAGCGGTGAACAAGGTTGTCAAAATCGAGACTTTAAGTAAACTTGTAAAGTTTCAACAAACTCGAATCGTAAATTCGTAAGAGTTTACAAATATAAAACATATATTATATAAGAAATTTAATTAGTAATTAAACATGATGTCTTATTTATAATTTATAGAGCAATATTAACTTTATAATAAACAAATGAGGTAAATATAAATAAATATACCTTAATAAATGTGGGCGATTCTTCATAGAGGTTAGACATTAGTCAGGTGGATGGGTGGTCCCTTTGGGATAAAGGGTAGCAATCCACGTTGAAAACAATGACTTTTGTGTCCCATAGTTATTGCCCCTACTAACTCTGCCAATTCATCAACCTTCTGAGTTAGAGCTGCCACCTTGTTGGACACTAGTGTAGTAGTTCCCTAATATACTCCCCTAGTTGATCTGTTGGCTCTTACTTCATACTGAGAATTCTATGTCATTTCACTGATCAACTCTCTAGCCTCTTCAGGTGTCTTATGATTCTTCAATATCCCACCAATTAGAGTCAATCCATTTTCTGTCCAGATAACTAAGCCCTTCACAGAAGCGGCCCATGAGTTGTACTTTAGTAAAGCCATGGTGGGGACACAATTCACACAATCCTCCAAATCGCTCCCAATAATCGTTCAGGATCTCATCGGTCTTTTGTTGAATTCTAGATATTTCCTTCTTGATGGTAGAGGCTATGCTAGCATGGAAGTATTTTTCAAGAAACAACCTCATCATTCGAAGCCAACTGTTGACAACTTGATGTGGGATACTGTAATACCAATCTCGGGCCCCACCTTCAAGAGAGAAAAGGAAAGCTTTAAGCTTCACATTCTCGGGGGTGACATTTTGGAGCCTCATGGTGTCATAGGTCATGTTGAATTGCTTCAAGTGACGATGCAAGTTTCTGATGCTATGCCGGTGAACCTGGGAAAATGATGTAAAAAGCCTGATCGTAACTCAAAGTTCATGACCGCATCAAGAAATACCACACCAGATGACTCGTAGGAATAGCCAGATGCAACCAACTTTCTCCAAGTCTCAGGTTCCATGTTACCTACAACAAGAATATACTGATAAAAACAATAACAGGTTCCCCTTGTTATCTCCTTTCTCACCTAATACCTTTTAGCGTCCTTTCAATTTCAGGGTCAAAGGGAGCTAATGTTATATTAGGCAAGGAAGAAGTCATACATGGGAACCAAAAATAAAAATAAAGCTAAAAAGAAAAACTAAATATTTTTTTACTAAATAAATAAAAACAAAATAAAATAAAACAAAAAAAATCAAATCAAATAAATTTAAAACAAAAGAAAAATTGGCTATATTGTTTCCCTGACAATGGCGCCAAATTTGACACACACCAAAATGTCGCAGTTCTAGTGCGCGATCAAATAATAATTTATAAAACTAAGTAACTCAAAAAACGTAATAAAGAGACTAACCTAGGTCGTCTCACAAGAAAGCAATCCAACCAATTAGAATAAACTTGGGGGTTATTCAATTGCAAATTAAGATATGAAATGTAACAATAATAAGAAGCAATACCATGCATACAGTTTTACATGTATCAAGAATTAATTATCATTGAATCCATAAATAAATGTTCATAAAAGGGGTTGTTGTTTATTAATTAGAGATCTCCAACTAACATACAATTCACCTAAGAGATCACGATTGCATTCTCCTAGGAATTAACTAGTACAAGTGTTAATAACCAAGATCTCGACTATAACTACCTATGTTAATTTCTTCACCAATTGCACAACTTAATCTAATCAGATTAATCCTCAATTCCCTTTACCGGCTTGGATCATTCTCATTGACCGACTTGAATTACCAATCCTAATAAATCCTAATTTAACAAATCCTACGATCTTCAAGATTCATCAATTTAGAATTATTCCTAACTAATAGCATGCAATCGCTATGTTGTCACTTAGAAAACAAGGAGGGAGAATTATGAATCATACATTAAGCACACGAGCCTCAAATTAATCCTAATCCTAGAATTGATGCATGCAAGGTATTAGAAAACTACTCCTCCAAAGATGGAGGATGCAAACTCATAATAATAAATAAAGAAGAAGAGAGTAGAGAATAAACAGAGAATTAAAATTAAAGATGGAGAACTAAAATAAAAAGAACTTGAATAGATTAAATCGAAGAAAATACTTGACTTTGCGAACAATCAAAGGCTTACGTGTCAATGCAAGAGCTTCAATAGTTCTTCAAGAGCTAACAACTAAGCACTACTAACAATAACCTAAAGTGCAGAAAATAAAAGAGACAAGTGCATAAAAAAACTATGGAGGTAGATTATGAGGTAATGTGTGTAGATCTCCCTTCCCCCTTCACCAACCCCATGGTGCATCAAATTAGGGTTATGGTATGCATTGGGTCGAAAATCACTTTCAGGTTCGCGTTGTAGCGGTGTAAGCACACTGCAATGGTTTTCCAAGACTTTTCTTGTGCTCCACTCTTTCATCTTAGTTCTTTTTGCACTAATTCTCACATCGGTACTTGATCCCTAGTGATTTGAACAACTCAAATACGTGATGTTAAACCCATAAGTTACTCAAGATAATTAAAATCATTTAAAAACAATGTCTTTAATTACATTTTTCACAATTAAGCATAAAAGAGAAAAATGTGCAAAACACATCAATTAAGCATTGTGCTTTATTAGGCTGCAATGTTCAATTATGAAATAATGAAATGGGGTATAAAACCGCTTATTAGATGGATAGAGTTCTTCACCATTTATTATCCCATGGAGTTGCCACCATTGGTCCTAGATTTTATTGGCAACTCAACATTTCTTTTTACCCTAAATGAACGAAACCACCTACATTCATCAGAGTTTGATCCTACAATGTGTGAATTCCAACTCGATGGACAAACGGCTGAAGTAGAACAATTGGTATGAACGATGTTTTAGTTTTTCTTAAATTATTACATAGTGCATTGCATGACAAGTTGTTTTTTGTTTTTGTTATTTGTACAAATTTCGTGTGGTGCATAGGAACTGCATGACAGATTAGTAAAATTCCTTTAGAGGAAAGCTTTTCCCATAAATAGCATTCTTGATCATAGTATTCCCAAACATAAAAAAAATTCTACAAACCACACACCCCCTTAAGGGTGGCGATGTGGTGCGTTTTTTCCTCCTCAACACATACCTCATTTTCATTGATGTTGGTGTTGAATGAGCCCTAGATAGATATGTAGTTAGAGGCTGTCAATTACATGTCCTCTTCATGCTTGGAACATGGCACTTTTTCACGCAGCAGTTAAGATTTTGTTTTGCAAATAAAGTTCAATAGTTGGTAACTGGTTGAAAGGCATAATCATTAGGAAACGACTCCAGCTGAGAGCATATGTTGATTTCGTTAATACTGAAAGACCTTGACTTGTTCACAACATCTAATAATAGTACTCCAAACCAAATCCCAAACTTAATCAAATTTTACACTGGTTCCTACTTCCTAGCTACACTGCCCCGTTGCCATCCAACTAGTTTCTGGGTTTAAGAGGTGTATCATCTTGTCTTGAATTTATGAATGTATGTGACGGTGGGAAAATTACTCAACAAGCATTACTGTACAGAAAATTTTGTTATCATGATGCCTTAAAAAGTACAATATGATTTTTGGGGAGGGGAGAACCCTCTCAATGGACCTTGCAATATATACCTACCCCCACTATAAACTAAGAAAATTATGTTCAAGAAGATGAAAGAGCTTTATGGAAACTGAAATCCTAAGACTACCACCTAGTAAAAGGTCGAGGTGGAAGGATTGATGAGCGCTGTCCTTTTTCCTACATCTTGTCTACCATCACTCTGTCAGCAGATTAGCAAATTTTGGTTCTCCTTGGTCATTCATTGTGTCTCGAACAATCTGTTATTTCAAGAGTTCAGACCAATGTATCACCTCTAAGGATATTGAACTTGCAGAGCGGGCAAGTTGCTTTCGTCCTAAGCCAACGGCTGATGCATCCGCAATGAAAATGGTGGGTACAGGGAAGACGATACAGTTCTGCTCCATCGACATATGGAGATAGGCAGATACAGCATTCCTGCAGCACAATCAGGAGGAGTTTAATTATCGATCAGCAGTTTCATAATGTATTTTTCAGATGGTAAGAAGTTCACAGCAACCAATTGTGCCCAAAAAGTTGTAGTTTAAAATAAACCCAGAAATATCAGCATAACACTTAATGAGATGACTACTATAATTATGACAATCACAACCATATTGAGGTGTAAATCAAGGATAATCTATTGAGGGCTGTAACAACAACAATTGGCATGATTAGGAACCCCAAATTTCCACAAATGGTACAAAGTCATCAAGAAAGCCCAGGTGGAAGAACCCATCACCTAGAATCCTTGAATATCAGTTACTTAGACCAGTCACAGAGCCTTTTGTTTTCAATTTTGGTGCTTTATTTTATTGGGAAAGAATGGATGACCCGCAATAATTTTTTATTAATTTTAAATGAATGGGTTGGCACCTATCTATTATACTGGTTATAGTGGACTACATTATTTAGATTTTTCAACGGATCATGAATGAACTAGTAGTTTATTCTCCATTCATCATAATCCAAAATCAATTCATCTATTGACCACCTCTGATGCTTTCTCACCAAAAGAAGATTACCCTGCAACTGTTGTTGCTCAAAACCAGACACGAATCAGGAAATAAGGGGGAAGTCTCATAAATTGATAAATCAGACATTGCCATTGATTTAAAATGTATATAGCTTACTGCTTATGAGAAGAGATTTACAGTCCAATGTCTGGCATTTTGGATATTATGGATTATCAATCCAGCATTATGCCCCAATGACAAGACCAAAGTCCGTAAACACTCTCCAGTGTGAAAAAAGGATGAAAATCCTCCGACAAAAGCATTATGTTATAAAAGGTGGTGTCTGTGCACAGTAAACCAAAAAAAAGGGTAGTCCAGAAGAACCACCCAAACAAGGGCTTCAAGGCTTAAACACTTAGACCAACAATTCAACACTAAAGAATGGACAATGACACATGCTCTGGTATGAAGGTTGATAGAGCTCTAAACCCAAAAGCTCAGTTTCTTTTAGAAAACTAAAGCATGAGCATGTCAGGTGCACCAGACAAAAAGAGTGTTGCGATGGAATTGAGAAATCAACAAAGGATATATCAGAACAAATATCAGAATAACACAACAAAGCAAACAAGAAAGTTGCAGGGAATGAAATTTGACATGGAACAATATAATAATTAACACTAAAGAAGACTGAATGGGAGACCGGAGAAGATAGAGTACTCACAGAGTCATCTGAATGGAGAAAAAGTTCACTGCTATGATTTTCATTGCATGAATCTCTTCTGGGCTTCAAAAGCTGCTTCTTGTTGTCATCAACCATCAACAATGAATTTGATTGACTAAACCTATACTTAGGAAGTGAACTGATATCTTCTTCTGATGCACCTTCTCTGATTCTTATAGCATAAGCTAATGCTATTATTGGGATGAGGCAGAAGAGGGCAAAGAAAATTATACAAGCCATCCCAATGCAGAAGATAATGAAAAATACATCAAAGGCTAGAAATACCACTGTTAACCTGCGACAATATGATAAATACATTGCTCAGTGTTCCATTTACCAATAAATTATGTTCGAAAGCATAATGAACTACGTTAGAAGATCAAGTAAACAAGAACTGACTGTTGAATTTGTAGAATACTAAAGTTATATTATTTAGAGTCAATAACATTGTCTTCAGTGAAATTACACCAACCCCTCTATTTGTCCACGTGACACTGACCTTCCCTAATAACAGAGTTAGATGTGGTTTGCTATTAAGGAATTTTGTCTATTATGCCCCTCACGTTGTAACACACAGAGATTTCACAACCTAACCTCCCTCTGGCCCTCTCTTATGCATAAGAAAGGCCTAACAGGGGGGTTGCAAAGTTTGTTGAGAGCGTAAATGTGAGGGCCATAATGGACAAGACACCTTAGTAACAAACAGCGTCTAATACTCTAACTCTGTTATCAGAAGGAGAGGTTAGTGTTCATTATGGGAGATCAGTGTCACCTAGACAAATAGAGAAGGGATCAGCGTAATGTCACTTAACCTCAGGAGAAATCAGTGTAATTTACCGTATTATTTATTATAGCTTGAGCTGGGCATTCGACAAGAGTTCCAATCCCAATCAAAAACAGATTCAAGCTTAACTGGTTGGACAGGTATATTTAAAACAAGTCACCACAACTCAACATGAGGACTTTTAGTTCAAATCTCAGACAATAACATAGGCACCTTTTCCTACATGACTTCATATGCACCATGTCATGCAAAAGGTAATTTCAAATTTCCAGATTCAGCATAAAATAATAAGATTGCAAGATAATGAAGCTTGTTAGTACCAAGGTCAAACCACTAAGTAACCCCACCCCCCCTTTTATTTTAACTTGGGAGCCCCTAGTGGGGCTAGTAGGGGAGGGGAAAGTGAGGGCAAAGGATATTGGACTCTGACCCAAACCATTGAGTTCTTTAGTTAAACCAACAGGCATTTTGTATTTCATCAACCAGAAAAACTAAAGCAATAAAACAAATGTAAATCATCTGGTTGCCTTGTGAGAATTGAGAAAGAAACAATAAGGATTTTCTGGAAGAAGGAAAAAAAAGAAGTATCCTGCAAAGCTTCACCACAATTCTACCATAGTTTGAAAGGAAATTAAGGAGAAATTTGGAACATAAGCTTAAGTTTTCTAAATTAAAAATTTATTATTCATAAAGACTTAAAATAACGTCAATAAAAACTAATTATGTGTGGTTGTGTAACCATTAAAATTTGTCTTCACTTCCATTCCCCTCATTTATATGACATACAAAGTAAGTTACAAACAGAAGCAGAACATTCTCCAATAAGCCTTTCTTAATTTATTTTAAGTATAATATACTCTACTTATTTTGATTAAGACTTGGGATGCAATTCAAAAAGGTTCATGAAAGTTTGGGTTGTTAAAAATCTTGTTTCCCTTTTAAGGTTCTTACTATTAGAAAAAAGGAAAAGGAAAACAAAAATCCAAATTAAGGTTATTACCAGTAAAGACGTGGAGAATCTTCCAAAATTGCTTGGCCGCCCATAACAATCCAATAAAACCCAAACACCCACCAGACAGATGATGCCAGTGTGTTCATTGGCTCTAACTTCTTCACAATGCTGAAAACAATAAATAACAGTAAAATGCAAGTTCAATTTCAATCATCTGCCACCGTGAAGGAATACATGGCCATAAAAAATGATTGTTCTTCTCATATTAACACATTCAACATCAATCACTCAGTCATCAACACATGAAATAAGACAGTGTGGTGGTGGGGATATTTTTTAAGGAAAAGAAACCTTGCATGAGCTATCCACATTGCTATTTTTATAAACATTTTAGTACATGCAACTGTGAGGTGATAATGTCTCAGTATCTGACTCAGATGCAGCTCAAGTAAAATAAGCACTTGCCCTCTCATTATTTTATGAGATTTTTGCAATGATAGTTAAAACAGGAGTAAGCTTCATAGACAGAGCTCTTTGACATATTATCTGTGAGAAATTCTAGGAGGTAATTACTATTGTAAATATGATTGTAATAGTACCTCACTAGTATATAATTATACACAATTCACCAGACTCTCAAATTTTAAGTTTTTCCATTACTCGTAATGAATCATCATTATACCAATGCAATTACCATCAAATGTCTAATGGCTAACAACATAGAGCTCCTCATCATAGTTCGTACATAACCAAAATACTGGATTGGAGATGATGCATAAAAATAATAACCTCCACAGTAACGTGTGACTAGCAAAAATCCCAACTTTCCCGAAGAAATGCTAGCCTACTATAGTCAGCAATAAATCTAGTAGTCCATGTAAAACGAAATAAACTACAAATTTAAATGGAAACCTCATTATGTTCAAATTTTACACAAAAAAAATCATGGTTACTATGCTACTCTTACGGCAATTGAAAGCAACAAAATCGCAAGCACCAGATGGCAAACTTGAACCCATACTAACAAATAATCAGCTTCACTCTAACATGCAGCAAAGCAAAAGACTCAAAATTTATCATCTAACCAAGGGAAAGAAAAATGTAAACACAAACATTAAAAAATATATAACCCACGGAAAACAAAAATTGAGTAAAATTCAATAAACTAAAAGTTCCACCATAGCCATCAGGGAAGAGCACACAATCGACACTTTGAAAGAAAAAAGAAAAGAAAAGAAAAACCTAATTTCCGTATCTATCATCTAATCAATTTCAGTTCACAGAGCAAAAATTCGAAGAGAAATAGAGTTACCTGTAGTGACTCTGAGACAACGAAGAATCGCCGGCTCGCCTCCGATAGTCTAAGTACACGAAGGACATGTGGAGCACGCACTCGAAGGCGTAGCCGCACAGCCACAGCCTCAACGGCGTCGCCGGCCGCTCCCGGAGAGTGGAGAGGAGCACGCCGGCAGCGACGACGACGAAGGCAAGGTTCCACACAAGGTCCAGGACCAGAACCGGCCTCGAGTACGCGCAGCCGCCGCCGTCTCCATCGTCGTAGTCACCGTCGTCGGATCGGTGGTCGGCGCAATCAGCGAGGAGCAGGCGGCGGCGGTCGGCGGCGATGAGGCGGGCAGTGTAGCGGGCGAAGTGGAGGGTGAAGGTGGTGGTTGTGGTTGTTGTGGTGCGCAAGGTGGGGGTGCGGAGCATGGAATCGTTGTCTCCGCCACTGATGACGTGGCGGTGCTGCTGGTCCATGTCAGAGAGAGAGAGAGAGAGAGAGAGAGAGAGTGGAGAGTTGAATTGAAATAGAAACAGTAGAAAAGGTGAAAAGGAGTTTTGTAGTTAGTGGTGGTGGGAAATGGGGATTCTGGTGAAGGCACAACTCACCGGGGTGTAGTGGTGGCAGCACTAAGCACGAGGGGGTGAAACGACGTCACATCGCAATGAGGACTCATTTTCCCCGTAAGATTAATTGTGTATCAGACCAATACTTAATAGCGAATTGCTACTCAAGTGGCATCTTTCTAGTTTCTTTACCAACAAAAAAAATAAAAATAAAAAGGATAATGTCAGTAAAATTCACTCACATTACTTAAATGAAATGAAAGTGTAAATGTGAAAAAGTCTAGATAAATTTATTTTTTTAGTAAACAAACATTTGTAAGTAAACAGGTCAGGTCAAACCAGACTAAAAAATTGACTTATAACAATTAACAGGTTAGGCTCAGTTCCGACCCTACTCAAATTACGGGTTCATACAAAATATTTTTGAGACACAGATATAAACAAATAAGAAAAGAAGGCAATTTTGTATTTTGTCTAAGGCTAGTGTATAAGAAATATTTATTTTTATTATATCTTATTTAATTTAATAGAAATAAGACAAAAAAATATATTTTAAATTACTTAAAATATTTTTATTGCATTAATTTAATATAAAAAAAACACATCCTAACTTGAAAGGTTGTGTCTTTGTATTTTGCCTTAGTGTTTAAACAAATCAGAGGTACAAAAATTACACAAATTTTTATATTTGTCTCAATAATTAAACAAAATTCTGAGTCTTTTTATGTCTATATTTCTTTTTTATTTCAACTAAGTGTTTGAATTGCTTAGAAGATGTAGAATATCTATTACCAACTCTACGATTTATAATAATAAAAAAATTTAATAGCGAATTTTATGTATAGAATGATATCTACTTTTTAAATTTAGAAATGTATACTAAAATTATAAGATTTTTACTACTAATAAATGGGTTGTTTTAATTTTTCATTAGTTACAATTACTATTTTATTTTATTCATATAGTTACAATTACTTTGATTCTTATTTTAGATATCAACAATTTTAAGGAAAGAAAAAACATTTTTTTTACCTTTTGAATTTTTTTATCTAGGGCTCTCAAGGGTGGCTTCCACTTTCTGGTATAAAAAATGAATATTTTATGAGTTTAATATTATTTATTGACAATGTAAAATATTTTATATTATCATCTATTAAGTAATTTTATATGCATAATTTTTAAGTAGTGAGAGAGAGTTAATTGTTTTTATTTTGGTGACAAAATTTAATTAAATAATAATATAAAAATATTTTAAATTATCAGTAAATAGTAATTAAATTCATATTTAAAAATAAAATAGATATATAAACACAATATATTGACTACTATATTATTTAATCATTTATTTAAATAAAGATAAAAAAGGGTTAAATATGTATTTAGATTCCTGTAAAATTAAAAATTTTATATTTAGTCCTTGAAAAAAAATTTGTTAAGAATAAGTTCCTCAAAAAAAAATTTGATAGATTTTAGTCTCTGCCGTTACAAGGAAACGTTAAATGCTGACGTGAGCGTTAAAGGTGTCACGTGGCACATTTAATGATGCCACGTGTCACATTTAACGGTGACATCAACACTTAACATCTTCGTCTAACGGCAGGGACTAAAACCTACCAAATTTTTTTTTTAAGGGACTAACTCCTAACAAAAAAACTTTCAAGGACCAAATACAAATTTTTTTATTTTATAGGTATTAAAAACTCATTTAACCCTAAAAAAAGGTCAAATGAAGTACTAGTGATATATTTGGGTTGGTTTAATTTAATCTTGGGTGAAAAATGTATCCAAACCAATCATTTTAGATTAGTTCAATTTGGTTTGATTTTTGCGAATTTTTAGACTAAACTCGAACTAAATCAACTCAAGCATAATTGAGTTGGTTTGGTTCGATTCTCGGGGTTTACACATAAATAAATTAAAAAAATGGAAAAAAATCATAAAAAATTAGAAATATTAGGAAAATATGATAAACCAATAAAACATGATTCATAATTGACAATAACAACCACAATAAACATAACTATGTCTCATGTCTCATGACAATCACATACTAATTCTTAAATTCATAAAACGAAAGAAATGAGGGTTTGTGACCTGATGAAAATCGAGAATTAAAAAACTGAGAATCGACTCATTAAATATTATTTTGGTCATATTTTCAAGCCAATGACCTGATGAACCAAACTATTCTGAACCAAACAAGATGGTTCAATTTGGATTCACCAAGTTTGAGGGGTTGACTCGATACGTTTTCGCCCCTACAAACTACTATACCAATTACCTTTTTATTTAGTGTAAATGTAAAAATGTAAAAAAAAATTCAAGGGTAAATTACAAACTATCATTGAGGTTAGCCAAAATTGCATTACACCCCAAACTATGTACAAAATTACACTTCACCCCATTTTTTCTTTGCAGTTGATAATCAATGATCGATTAACTTACTATTTTCATTTCTTTTTCATGTGCTTTCTATTAGGTTAGTGAATACAAAAAAAATAACATATTGCATCTTGTTTTTATTTTCCATGTTTACTATTTTCTTCACAAAATCTTGAAATAGAAAATAATATTTTACTATTTTCATTATTTTCGCCACAAACTTTTGAAAACAGAAAATACATAAAATGATAACAAAAACTTAATAGATCATTGGTGATCAACTATAATTAAAAAACTGGAGCAGAGTACAATTTTGCAGATAATTTAGAGTGAAATGTAATTTTAACAAAACTCGCAAGTGGTTTATGTAATTTACCCAAAAATCAATAAAGAATTCACAAAAAAAAAATATTGGTGGAGGAGGGGGTTGCATTTTGCACCCTTTCGACTCTACACTGACCCACCCTTAGTCTTATACTTCCTCTTCAACTATTTTTATTTATTGGTGACCATTGCAGTTTGAACTTACTTCATGCATATTAAATAGGAAATATAATTAGAGAAAATAATAAGGTGATCATATTATTGAGAGTTGTGATTGATTATAAGAGAGTCTAAGTCTATTTATAAGTTTAACACAATAAATACTAGGACCAAGATAAAATGAAAAAGGATCAACTTATATCTATACAAATCAATTCTAAATAAATCATAAAATCAATCTAAAATATAATAATATCTTTATTTATTTTTAACAATTTCTAGTGATTTTCTAGTGTCTTCTTGCTCAATTCATATAATTTGAGTTGGTTCAATTTATTGCTTATAAGGGCAACATCAATTTTCTCCATTTATAAAGTTTAAACTTAAAATCTAATTTTAAATGCAGAATAAATGTTAAAGGACGTGAACTAACTAAATTTTAAAAGTTTAATTTTTATGCACTAATAGGGCATGAGAGTTTTATATTGCGATTGAATCAAGTTTTGTCACATAATTTTTTTAATTAAAAAAAAGCGATTACTTTTTTGTAGTAATGCATGTGTGTGAGACTCAATTTTTTTTGTCGATTTGATGGTGCATAATTGAATAAATGTAAAATGTTTTTACACTAATAGTCCATAAAAAATAATTTTTTTTGATAATATGAGAATACTTGGCATCCATTGTCAATGTAAAGTTTTAACAACTCAAAAATTGTTATTGACACATAAGGGACTAATTCCCTTAAGAAAGCCTCTTACGAACACTTTTTGCAAAAAAAAAAGCATTTTAAACTTTAAAGAAAAACTAACTAAAACTTCTTTTATGAATAAGCATAAATAAACTCTTTACAGTTTATCTTGAAATATAAAACATAACTATACATGCTAAAATACACGACTAGTTCGAAGATCTTGTGTGTGTATAATGGGAGCACTCTAGACACAGACACAAACAAAATAAAATAAAATAAAACTCTAACATCAACCTATAGATAGTTTCACCACAAGGTGACCGATTACCGAAGAATCCTAATGTTGTTGCACACGACCATGACCTCCATGAAATTGCTTTTACATCTTATCTTGTATTTAGAAGGGTGGTGATGGGTGAATACTCTAGGAAAGCCTCAGTGAGAGACAAATCCCACGACCTCATGGGACCTTTTGAAACATGAACATACATATGCAATACGTA
Source organism: Nissolia schottii (assembly GCA_003254905.1). Lineage (NCBI taxonomy): Eukaryota > Viridiplantae > Streptophyta > Magnoliopsida > Fabales > Fabaceae > Nissolia > Nissolia schottii. The sequence continues at coordinate 39,876 of QANU01054459.1, forward strand.
CCAATATCATAACATGAAATCATTAAAACATCATTATAATACTACATAATATATACTAAATACTTTCATTGTAAAATCGTAAACTAGTACTCATAATAAATCTCTTAAACCTAGTGAGGCATCTAAATAGACGGATCCCAAACAATACGATCCATCTTAACTGACTACTTGAGTACCTAAGTCCCGATAGCTTATGATAATTGATCTATCTGAGTTCCTAGATCCTGATAGTTGAACTGGTTATATAGTGGTATATTAAGGGTTAACATAGGTTGTTGCTAACGTGCAATACTATCCTAAATAAAGTCCCTTTAAAATGTTTATAAAACACCTTATAACCATTTGAATATAAACTAAATCTTAACTGAACATAAAGCTTTCACAAATATAAACGTAAATCATGCACATCCACTCACATCATGTTCAACTTTATGCAAATAGATAGTGATCACATGGATTTCTAAAATGATTTTCATGATTCCTAAATTCTTTCACAAACTTTTTCCTAAATGTTTCCATAAAAAAGAGTTTCACAAATCTTTACTTTCCATAAATAAAAATATCTTACATAAAAGCTATTTTCATAAACATTCCTAAATCATATGCTTGCTAAAACATGCTTTCATAAATACATGATGGCTTAAAATAAGGCGAGAAGAATGTCACACACCTGAAATGACTAATGACCATGGAGCACTAACACTGGAAAAAATTAACTATTGGACATCGCTACAACGAACTAGCATTGCTGTGGTGAACCGGTATCACTATAGCGGTCTTGGATCGCTACAATGACCTACATCCCTACAACAAACTATAATTGCTATTGCAGTGTTGCCAAGGCCTACTGCCCCTAAAACCACCCTAATGAGAAGAGGAATTTATCCTATGTGGAGGCACTACTTGCCCAAAATTGAAACACTTAAACTTGAGTAAAAGTTCACACTAGAAGCGAAACCTTAAAAAGCTCTTGAGTGAATTAGCAAGTCAAAACACTATAGGAGATGTTCTATTTATAGGGGGAGCTCAGTCTAGTGCATGGGCAGTGTGAGAATTATTTGTCGCACCATGATAGCGGGATTTTATCCCACATTTTTATAGTCCATAATTGAACATTGCGTCCTAAAAATATGTGATTTTAATGGCTAATTGATAAGTTTTGCATGATTGTCCTCTTTTGAGCATAATTGAGAAAAATGCAATTTAAGGCACCATTTTTTTAATCTTAAATCAATTTGTACATTTTTTGTTTCTTTTTAGTTTCTATTTTAATTGCAGAAAAATAAATTGCCAAGAAGATTAATGAAGATTTGAAGGAGATTGGATAAAATACAAATTTTGAAGAAGAGACTTGAAGAGAATATTTAGATCATAAAATACAAATTTGAATTCAAATTTAAAAAGATTTGGTCAAAGATTTGTTGAGGATTTTTTCACGCTAACTTTGTCGCGCATTTTGTGCTAGGATGGAGGTTGAATATCGATTTGACTTCAACTACAAAGTTGTATATCTATTTCTTAGCTTTAATTGAAGACTTAAATCACCTCAATCCAATATCTGTAGCTAAAATTATTGCGAATTTCCAATACTTTCTAAATACTTAGTCTCCACTTTTATTTTCTACACTTTTCCCTTTTATGCACTTTAGGTTTATTTTAATAGTGTTTAGTTATTAGTTCTTAAAGGATTATTGGAGTACTCACATTGACAACGCAAACTCTCAATTATTTGCAAAGTTCTTCCGTTATTTTATTCAAGTTTTTTATTTTAATTCTCCGTTATTTTCTACTCTCTAGATTAGGATTTAATTGGAGATTCTTGTGTTTAATGTTTATTCATGATTTGTTAGGATTTGAGAACTTTTTGGAGAACTAATTAGATCTAATTAGGTTGTGCAATTGATGCTTAGGGGATTGACAATCATAATTTCTTGAGTGAATTCAGTGTTAGTTAGAGATTTTAACTAAAAACATCTTCTTTATGAATAATTAATTTAGAAATCGATGACAATAAATACTTGAATCTAGAAACGCTGTATGCAGGATATTATTTTTTATCATTATTGATTCACTTTTATTTTACTTTCTTTTTATTTAAAATCATCAACTTAAACCCCCATTTATTGTTATTATAATTATAATTGGCTTGAAAATTAATTTTTAAAAAAAAATGAAAGACCTAGAATAAAAATTAAAAAAATATGAAAAAAATTCAAAAAAAGAACAAACACAAGCTCAGATTTGATTAAAAAAAATCAAACTGAACTAGAAGAATGATTGAACCACTGAACCAATTGATCGAAGAATATGGGCGTAGTTCATGCAACTGCCGTAGAAGTGCGGTGGAGGCGCCGTAGAAGCGAGGTAGGCACTGTTGTCCGTCTTGGTCACGTGATAGAAGGGGGGCTGTGCGACTGCAGCCGCTGTAGACGCGACGACGGACGGTGGTTGAGGGGGGCGGATATCTGTGTGCTTGGTTGGTAAGAAGTGAGAGAGGCAACAATTTCAGAAGAAAACATGGAAATGGAATAGCATTTGGGGCTCTGGGCGGCTAGAGTCCCTTAGAATAAAACAAAAGGAGTATAATATATGAAGAAACAAGAAATTGGGCCTATAGTTTGAGACAACGGGTAAATGAGCTTTTAGATATATATATATATATATATATATATATATATATATATATAGAGAGAGAGAGAGAGAGAGAGAGAGAGAGAGAGAGTAGCAANAAAAAAAAAATCTCCGCTCATGGTGTAACACTCTACTTTTTTCACTAAATCGATCATTATTTTGGAATGTCTTTTTTTTTAGGACACTTGACCATTCGACCATGTGTATGTCACCATCTTCTTGAAAAAGGTAATCATGTCATTTGCCTCTTAATTTTTCGTATTTCACTTAGAGAATTAAGACTCCTTTCATTCAGGGATCCAAATGATTCCTTTTCTTTCCTTCCATTCGTACATTAATTCTCTCCCACCTCCGTAAAGGCAAAACTCATAGAGAGAACAATAAGAATACCTTTACAAGCTCCATCTCTCAAATACATTTTAATTTCCTTTGTAAGTTAGAAGCCCTAAACCCGGTCATTCAAAGCCAATTACCATAAAAGTAAATGCATTTTCCCTTAAGCTGTCCTTTGAAAATTCTTCAAGTTTCTAAGTCATTTTCTTGAAAACCTTCTTGTTCTTTCTTTAGCTGACACCCCCAAGTCACTACCTTGTTTACTTCTCCTTCATCATTTTATGCTAAAATGGTGTGGAGATCACTAGAGAACTAATTCTCTAAGTCTCACCAAACTTAACTGAGAACTTCCTTATGTCAACCGCATGCCAAATTCTCAATGGAAATCTTTTATTTCCTTCACCGAAGCATTCACAACTCCATCGACATATTCACCATTCATCCCTCACTCTCTCATAAAAAAGAAACACCTTGTGATATCTCATCCTTCTTGCTGCAACTGTCACTTCCTTTCTTTTGAAGAAAGTTCTCAAGAGAACTCTTCTTTTCTTTGATGAATTGCGTAACAAACCCACGTGTGTGACTTATCATCGTCACTTCTTCACCATACAGTGTGACAAACTTCACTTCTCTCAAAAGACCAAAAATTTAAAAGAAAATACATACACTTCCATAATATTCAAAATGAATAAAAGCATAGGTTACTGGTTTCCTTCTTATTCAGTGATGCACATGTAACATCCCGCTTTTTCCTTAGTAAAGATTTCGCATAATAAATAAATACACAAGTAATTTAATTAGACTAAAATTTTAAATCCCCAATTTTATTTCCCAAAAATGCCAATTAAGGTAATAGTTCGTGATTTCTCGAAATTCTGTAGGGACCAGATTAATTACCTTTCATCGCCGGAATTTAATGATGTATCAAAGGTATCCGTAAAGAACACTTTTATGAAAATAAATTTACGAATATCTTGGATTGACTTAAATTTCTCATTAAAAAAATCAGTAGATCACGATGGGGTGTTCAAATAATTTTTAGGACAGCCGTACACGAACGGCTAACAACCAAACACGTGCCAAGAGACAAACCACACATACACGGCTGCCTAAGGGGAAAGCTCACAAAGCTTCAAGGCTAAGATGACTAAGCAAGTCAAAAATTCAAAGGTTATCATCTAAGATGACTAAGCATGGTGATTCACCATGATGATGTCATGGATGACATCATAAATCCAATAGATTTCCATTTAAAATTTTCCCCAAAACTTGAAGAACTTTGCACGGCCAAGAAGGCTGTAAATAGCCACCATGGTCTTGAGTTTTCATATGCCATTGTTCCATAAGCATGTTCGGCTCGTACACTCTGTCGTTACTCTGCCAAACCCAAAACATAGAACCTTACTACACGAGCCTTAACACGATTTTTCCCATAGTTTTCTACAACCTTGTTCCCCTAAATTCTTCCTAGTTCTCCTAAAGGAAACCCTAGCCCACATACCCTAGAACCAGTTCCGTAGCAAGTCACACAAACGCTCGAGACACTGGAGCTTTCCAAGGTCAGGTAATCCTAGCAAAATCACTTCCTTAGTGATTTATGTGTGCTTATGCTATGTATTGTAATGAATATGTTACTAGAACTATAGTTATTTGCCTGGAAATCTGTTGGTACATATCTGTGAATTGGCTGGGATATAAGTATGCTTGCCTATGATTAGGATTTTGAGTGTGAAAACAATGATTTTGGAAAGGTTTTTAAAAGATGGAGGGTTGGGTTTTTGAATGAAAATGTTGAGGGAAAAGTTAGATTTTGAAAGAACTCAAGAAGCATGTTTAGGAGACAAGCTAGGGCATGGAAGTCTCGTCAGACCGCTGAGCGGACAAGAGTACTCGTTGAGCGGCCTAAACGTTTCAATGCACAGCTGAGTGACATTGAGGAGCCACTAAGTGGCTGAAGAATTTCTCCAAGCATACCTAGATCCCAACAAGCACTATGTCACCCTATGCAAAGAACTTATATGTGATTGATTGTGTATATGATACTGATATTTATCATGAGGCGTCATTAAGGAACAGGTTGTTATTAGAGTGTTAGGACAACCGTAGAGAACTAGACGGGCAATCACATACCTAAGAGAAGATCATAAGGAACATAGGGAAAAGGCAATGTCTTAAGAGGATTCGGTAATGTCGCTAGGATAGCCCCTCGTCACCCCAAGGGAAGGATGAAGTTATGTTACCACGAGGAATAAACAGCAAGGAAGGTTATACATCGCGTGTGGACGATGGTCCTAAGGTGTACAATACATCGCGTGTGGACGACAGTCCTAGGATGTATACTACCTCACGTGTGAACGACGATCCTAAGATGAATACTGCATCACGTGTGGACGACAATCCTAGGATGTACAGTACATCGCATGTGGACGACAGTCCTAGGATGTACAATACATCTCGTGTGGACGACGGTCATGGAATGTACAACACACCATGTGTGGACGACAGTCCTAGGGTGTACAAGGAAGCGAGACAAGCAAACGGAGTAAGAAGGGATAGTCTGATAAACGGTATAAGAAAACCTAGGAATTTTTCCATGCACAAGATGTGTTAAATGTTACATTATGTTCAATTGTCAAGGCACATCAAGTGGAATCACGAGATGGCCCCGCTAGTGCAAGTACGTGGGTAAAGTACATGAATTTATACATAGGTAAAGTAAGAATAGATTTTCCTATCACCTAGTAATTAGATAAAGATGCTTATGACTAACATGGATAATAATAAATAGGAATTCTAGTATGTTATGACACCTAGAGACCCCCTGAGCGGAGAAATCATAATTGAATAGAAAACAAATAGTGATGCCCAAGGATTTCCAATGAGGACGCGGCGTTCTCGTTCCCCACTCCTTTATGGTTTCAGGCGAGCACGACGAGTATGCCAAGGTGAAGTAGGCATCACCGGACAAGTAAAGACTTTGGCATCAAAGGATTCAAAGGAAGTAAAAGGACGATAGCTTATGTTTTGTCCATTGTATTACCTAAGGAATTATGCACGCCCTTAGCTCTTATGTGAATTAGTTGTAATATGTATTATTAATTAAATGTGTAATCATGTTCTAGACCATGTGATTATGTGTGTGTATATGTTAGGTCGTTTTTGGGACCTAACAGGCAAGAACAAATAAAAAGGATTTAATAAGTAAAAAGGATATTATTGAATCAAATCAAGAGGCTGGTTCCTCTTCAAGGACTGGTTCCCTTAACAACTCAATAATAAATCTACACCCTAACAAAAGGAGAATACTCCTATTTATAATAATTTTTATTCCTAATTTTACTCCTAAGATAATAACTAGATAAATGCTAACAATTAAAGATAAACTAATAAAGATAAAATAGATAAACTAACTAGTTATTTTCTTATCCTTCCTAGTATGAACTTTCCATATTAAGGGGGTTTTTCTCTGATCCTAACAAATATATATCATGAGATGTTTTGTATGATTATTCCAACAACTTAATTATCACCTAAGTCTTTTGAGACTCTATTGTTTGAGTATCTATACCTATGTTTTCTCAAACACGCATGACTCCTAGTTTATGAGTTAGTAAAGAAAAGAAAAAGATTTTAAAATGGTCCATATTTTTAAATAAGAAATATTTTCAAAAACAACTATAGGGGCTAGAAGTAACCCAACCAAAGCAGTTAACAAACATTGTTTACGACTATAGCGTAAGCAGTTAGCAGGAGTGTTACAATGCACATGCATTGACTTACACTTCAATTTCCTTTTCAGTTTGATTTAAAAAAAGGGTTAATTAAGTTTTTAGTCCCTGTAATTTGGGAAAGTTTGGTTTTAGTCCCTCAGTGTCAGTTTTAGTCCTTGTAAAATATGAAAATTTGATTTTGGTCCCTGTTGACGGTGGGAGAGTGACGGTGCTGACGTGTCACTTGACGTTGCTGACGTGGCGTGCCACGTGGACACTCCACGTGGCGGAGCCCATATTTTTGGCTGACCCAGAAACCAACTCGACCCGTTTAAAAAAATTTTAAAACCCAAAATTCCCCAAATCCCTCGTCCCAAAATCCCCAAATCTGCAGCACTCCCCTTCCCCCACCGCATCGTCTCCGACAAGCCGCCGTCGCTGCCGCAGGGGGCTGCTCTCTTCTCTCTACTCGTGGGCTCGCGTGCTCGCGTCCTCTTCACGCATGGCTGTCATGCCTTCAATCGTCGTGCTCGCGTGGCTGCTATCCGTCATCTTCTCCTGCGGAAGAGGAGGAGGAAGTGCGTGTACGGTGGGATTTGGATCCCTTCACTGACGCCATTGTTTTGTGGAGCAGAGGGGGTGTTGCAAGATCGTCATCGCCGTGGCCCTCACCGCCACCGTCGCTGCCGTCTTTTTCCTCCGCAACAACTTCGGGAACACCGCCGCGCTCCTCTGCTTCGAGAAGCAGGTCGAGGACCACGAGAATATCGCGCGTCGCATGGAACGGGGGTGGCTACTATGATGCAAGGGAATCGGTGGCGGTGGCCACTATGATGCAAGGGCGTCAGTGGCAGTAGCGGTGGTGCCAAGGTCGTGGGTGGCGATGCTGGTGGGGCTTAGAAGGAGACGATGAGACGGTAGAAAGTGGTAGGAGGCGTTGGAAGGGTGGTGGGTGTGGTGAAGGGTGGTGGTGGGGATTTAGCCACCACCATCTATGTAAGAATCCATGGCATTAGGGTTCGATAGTGGGGGAAAGGGATTTGGGTCAGCTTTGGGGAAATGGGTTTTTTTTTTTTAAATGAATCCAGGTCGGATCCATTTTATCCGGGTCGGGTCATGGGTAAAAAATTTGCCACGCCACATCAGCGACTTCAAGTGACACGTCAGCCTCGTCACTCTCCCACCGTCAATCGGGACCAAAATCAAATTTTTATATTTTACAGGGACTAAAACTGACACTGAGGGACTAAAACCAAACTTTTTCAAATTACAAGGACTAAAAACTTAATTAACAAAAAAAATAGAGTTAAAATTTTTATTATATTTATGATCTCCATTAAATATCATTCTCATAATATATTTTGGTGTGCGAGTAGAGTTTTTGTTTATCATTAAACATGACATATCTTGGTTCACTCCACGCCTTCGCGGATCTGGCTGTGTGCTGAGAGAGTGTAACGCAAAAAAGACAAAAAGTCAAAACCCATAAAACCCCGCCCTCCCTCCCCTGTGCGTGTGCAGTGGTGAGCTGATTCAGCAGAACAACGAAAATGGCGTCACTAACCCATAAATCCATGCTCTTATCCCGTGCCTGTGCCTTCAACCTCAACCTCTCTTCGCGACCCATTCCCCATGCTTCCCGCCTTCTCCTACCACTTCCTCTTCCGACAACCACCCCTATTTCTTGCTCCCGCCCACTACCTTCCTCCTTCAACCCCCAGCTCCGCTTCCGCAATTCTCGCCTCTCCGCCCTCCCTGACGATGCTTCCGGCGGACCCGGCGGCCCTGGGGGCTCTGGCCGCTGGAATTCCGGTGGCGGCGATGGAAGCGGCGGCGAGGGATCTCCTGCTGGAGGAGATAAGTGGTCCTTGTTGTCATGGTAATCAAACATTGAAGCTTTTTTATTTCTTTCTTTTTGCTTCAATTGAGTTCTTAGATTTAGGATTAGAGATAGATTGCATTCTTGTCTATGGAATTGTTTAATTGTTTTGACCTGTTGTTTTGTTTGAGGGCGAAATTCACGAATCTAGCATGTTTTCAATTAGATTAGATTAGATTAAATTTTAGAGGAAATTCAGCCCCCACACCCACTTTTAACTTTTGATTTTGAAGTTGTTTTAAGTGCAAAATAAGCATTACGAAATGAGTTATCCAATGTTCTGTTAGTTCAAATGGTTCAACATTAAACAATATCATGTATTTGAGTCTTTTCAATGTAAAAAACTAGGGCTGGAAGAGCCCATGATGGCTATAACCTGCTAGATACGGGTGATGTAGGAAAAAAAAATACAAAATAGCTTTACCCCAAGGACTGAATGTTACAGAACACTGCAACATTCTAGTCAAGAGCACTGAAGAAAAAATCTTAAAATATTAAGAGGGGCGGGGGTCATATACATTTTTACATATCTGAATATATAATATCCTGCTTTGTATTGGATGTAATTGTCAATGTTAGGATATGTCCTTCATTATTAGCATAAAACGCCTTCATTATAAGCAGCCAGCCTTCTACTAGTTGTTTCTTTTCGAGCTATTTGTGATGGCTTCTTACTTTCTTTCAGAAATCTAACATGACTTTACTACAGGTACTTGAATCTTCTCGGAAAATACCCAGTTGCAGTAAAAGCCATAACATCCGCAATTTTGACATTAATCGGAGATTTGGTTTGCCAGGTATTGCAATGGTTTTTTGGTCTGTTTCTCTTACAACTGTTTGTCAAAGCATGTGCATTTGGTTAGACCTTGGTCAGGCCAGTTTGTCAAAATGCATGAGCTACGTAGATATATATATTCACAAAATTTTATTTAAAGTTACTGGGGCATGGCAGAAGTGGACAAAGGACTGAGTTATGTAAGGTTTCCCAGGAATTTAAAGAAGATACCTATGCCCAAATTCATGGAATCCTAATGCAAACTGATAGCTGGGGAGAGAGAACATTATTAGAAAAAAGCTAAAGAAATCCTTACTCTCTTATGTACATGGGTTTGAATCACCTTACGGTGCTGCCAATAATTTTTTACTGCTCCACATGGGGGCAGATGTAGACATGGAGAAATCTGAAGTTCAAGTAGAAGAAGATTACAGGACTAATCTAATCAATTTTGGTTGTACGTTAATTGAAGAGTTTTGATTTCGCATTTTTTCTAGCCGTGTTGCAATTAATTTAGCAACCATGTTTAGACCTGCCAATCCCAGTTGTTCAGGTGAGTCCAGTATAAATTGATAAGCAGAAGGGACTGGCCACTGAACTACTGTCAGACAGACTGGAATGCCTAAGATGACAGATACTTTTATTTGCCTGAGAAAGATTTCGATAATCCAGTGTCCGTGGGCTGCTGAATTATTTCAATTCTCTCTACCATTTCTTTGGAATGACTTTCTTCTGTTGACTGTATCATTCATTTTTACTTTCTTTTCAATGATTCATGCAATATATGGAGCTCTGATTTCAACAGGAGCTAGGTTTTACTGGACACCCAACTTTTATGTCTATGACTTATGTATCTTTCATTATCTCTGCAATTGATTTGCAGGAAATTAATTTTCATTTTTCTCTTTTGCTTTCTGAAATCTCACCTATTGGCTTTCATGACAGTTTGATCAATCCTCTTTGCTTGTGGTATCAAGGTTGACAAGATAACATTTGAACTTGATTTTAAGTGGATATCTTTTTTAGCCAAAAACTAATTTACTTTTTAAAATGTTTGTATTCTTTGCTAATATCTAAATACATTCAATATCTGAATTTATGTATTCTTTATTTTCTGCAGCTTGTGATAGACCAAGTTCAGACACTGGACTTGAAGAGGACATTTGTCTTTTCTCTGCTTGGTTTTGTCTTAGTCGGTCCGACATTGCATTTCTGGTAATGCTGTAGAACCTATGTCATCATGCCGAAAAGTTATTTCTCGCCTTATAATCTATTGATTTTGATAATGCTTAAACTAATGTAAAGAAATACCAATGCCACTATAATAAGCTCAATCATGTTTTAAGTTATGATCCTGTGCTGTAGCCTGTATGCAATAAAATTTCAAATGTTTATATTTTCCCAATGTATTCTATTAAAAGAATCCTATGAAAATTGATTGCTGAGATTCTTGGCGTCAATTTTGGGAGACTTTCCGCATATATTAGCACGGTCAGTGGAGTATGGATGAAGACAATAGTTGTTCATACATTATCTTTCCTGACATTTGTTTTGAATCCTTAGGTACTTGTATCTGAGTAAATTGGTTACGCTACCTGGAGCATCAGGAGCACTTTTGCGGCTTGTACTTGATCAGGCAGGATATTTCCATTGTCCCCAAAACCGTGTATTGCGATTTTGTATCAATCATTAATTATGTGATCAATCTGATATTTGAATTTGGAATGGGGTGAAATATGATTGCAGTTCTTATTTTCTCCCATATTCATTGGGGTTTTCTTAGCTTCATTGGTGACACTAGAGGGAAGGCCATCAGAAGCTGTACCCAAGCTTAAACAGGTGGTGTTAACAGTTTTAACTTGTATTTTCTTGTAACAATGTGTATACAAAGAATGCATTTTGTTGTTATGTTAAAAGTGTATACTCATCCACAAATTTCAATTTGTAGGAGTGGTTTTCTGCTGTTGTGGCAAACTGGCAACTGTGGATACCTTTTCAATTTTTCAACTTTAGATTTGTTCCTCAGCAATTTCAGGTTAGACTGACAGACCTGACTGTATATGCAAATTGGGATTTTGACAATCTGTTCATCTCTCTGAATCCTTTTGGAGTTACATTATAGAGAATGACTGCTAGTTTTCTTTCTTCAAATTCATTTGAATGCGTCTGGTTTCTGTTTTTTCAATTGCATTTAATGGAATTTCAAAATTCTTGAAAGACGAATTTTTTATTGATCTGTCTAATATGCAAAATCAGACACACAAGGCACACCTTTGTATCCTTTTATTAGTTGAACAATGGTAGAAAACAGTACATATGGAAGGCATTATTTGTTTGCATTTCTTTCTTCATCTTGCACCATGTTACGATCTCAGGGACACATCTTGGTGGCCCTTTGTTTCTTGAAGTATTTGCACATGACATTGAGATGCCATTTGTTCATTGTTTCCATCACGCGCACAGTTTCATTGGGAAGTTCTCATATGCCAGATATTGAGTTACCTAAGGCTTTTCTGACACTTACAGATGGATATTTTCCCCCTTGCCACTACATGTTTTCTTTGTTGACATTACTGTAGGATCTTTAGTTTTCTTCAATGTTCTTAGATCTGCTGCTTCATTTTCTAGTTCACTGTTTCTTTTAAAAAACGTGAAAAAATTTCAGGTCCTTGCTGCTAATGTTCTTGCTTTGGTATGGAATGTTATTCTCTCATTTAAGGCACACAAAGAAGTTCTTCAAAAATAGGTATGCTTTTTTATATTCAATGAATGCAGAAGGCCTAATTTTTAACTAGCTTCATTACTTCAGGAATTCAAATACACACGAGCATATGAAGCACGAAGCAAAAAGATTTTTTTTTTCCTGTTGCCTAAGTGACTTAAACCTCTCTTTGGAAAAAGACTGTTGTTATTATTTTTGTGTTCATGCTGCCGCTAGCCAACTGCCAAGTTCTTTCCTCTATTTTTTTTTCTTTTTTTGTTCGTAGGTGCAGTGAATGGCATATTTATGCACAAATATCTTAGGGAGAGGACCAAGGTTTAAAGAAGGCAGCCATTGAGAGTCTCTTACTCGTGAGATGCCTCGGGAGTTAGTCTCAGTAATACCTGTGAGGATACCCTGTTAGAAGACCAATATATGTGTATTGCCTTAACAACAATTGGAAACCCCTTGGAGCATCTTAACCAATAATAAATACTTTATTAAATAGAAGTGAAGGAAAGAACATTGGGGAATGACAAGTTACAAGTTACTGAAAAATCTAAGAATAGCAAAGAAATAATTAGGACTTGTGTTAACTCTTACATCAGGGTGTGACTGACTCAATCAGCAACGCCACACAAAGAACCTTGCTTTTAATTTGATGTCTAATAAGTCTGCAGTTTGGCAAGTTACCGTGAACCTTTTTATTGGAAACACTTGCAGGCATGTTTGAAGGCACAACACTCTTTTGTATTTTTCATCTTTTCATTTTTATAGCTTTGCTGAGCATGCTTAACTAATGCCGCAATAATCTTCATCATCGTCGTTGCGAACAACATTTAATCATTTTATATTCCGTTCTTCATTCTCCAGAAGCATTCAGGCGAGGAACTGTCCGAGGAGGTTGCGTAGCTGTATCCGAGTCTTATAAAACATGTCTGGTAATTTACATGAATGTGAAAACTAGCAAAGTCCTATAAACACGCATGTAGAATTTTTGTATACAGGTTATTGTTTTAGCCTTCTCCTTCTGCTTATCATTTCCCTCACTCAGACCACAAAGAACTATTTTCTTTTTCGGTATTTTACCACGAATTATCCTTGAGGTTGGTCAAATTGCACCCCATCCAAACCTTGTGCAAAATTACACTTCATCCCATTTTTTTTTGGGTCAATTAAGTTTTTGTTTTCATTTCTTTTTCCTGTATTTTTTGTTTATTATTTTCTTCGTAAAAATCATGAAATAAAAAGTAATATTTTATTTTTTTCACTATTTTCTTCATAAACTTTTGAAAAATAAAAATACATGAAGTGAAAATCGAAACATAACATGTCATTAGTAATTAGTCATAATAAAAAATTGGAGTGAAATGTAATTTTATGCATAGTTTGGAGTAGAGTGCAATTTTGACAAACTTCAAGAGTGGTTTGTTCAATTTACTCCTTTTCAATTAAGAAAGATTAAAAAAGGATGGTTTTCTGAGGATTTGTTTCTTTTGAAAGATTATGAAATCTATCTTCACGATTGGCAATAACTATGTAATTAAATGGCTTGAAACACAGCAACAGCCTCAAAATATGGCTTTTTTTTCCTTGAAAATTAGTATTCAATTGGACTAGGGAGCCAGGTTTAATTTGTAGAGGGTAATGTCTGGATAAAAAACAAAGAAAAGTGTTTTTCTTTTGCTTTTTGGATCAAGATGCTTTTCTTTTGCTTAGAAGTTTCACGTAGAAAAAAGAGGCACGGAATACAGCCCAATATGGATAAAGGCGTGGGTGGGGTCTATAGAAGGATAAGAAATTCAGACAGGAGAAAAAAAAGGAGTATAAGAAATTAATGGCGCAATTTTTAAGAATACACCTTTTTTCTTTATTTTGCTTTCTCGATCCATGGCCAGAAGTTTGTATAGATGATTATATACCATACATTATAAAGTGATTATCATATTCATTTATTTTGATGAGACGGAGGATAAATAATGCTTGACTAGGAGAATTTTTTCAAGTTTAATTGGTCATCTCAAGTTTTCTAATACCTGTTTACCAAATTTACTTGGTTGAATGATTTATGTAAATGATTTGCTTAATGAGTTTAAACAATATATGTTGGCAATGCAATATATATATATATAGTCATTTAATTAAATTTTATCACATAAATAAAAATTTAATTAATTTTTTTATTCATTATTTGAAAGATGAGTATATATAATAATTTGATTGGATATGTAAAAAAATTTATACAATATTAACGTCTAACGGTAAAAGTTCAACTATTCTGTAAGCCTTTTATCACACTACACAAGTTCATTCCGAAACAGGACAAAATGTTTTAGTGGAATAGTTGTACAAATGTTAGATATTTTTGACTAAAGCACCAAAGGCGACAAAGATGATGCACCTGTAACTGTACTTGTGGGAAAATATTCGACAGCGTGTGTGAATGCGCCATGCCAAATTTGAGGTTGTTAGTTGTTATTCAACTAATGTCAGAAATCAGAATTCACGAGACTCAACAAAGGATACTGCATCGAACGAGCAGGGAAACATACTTTTGCGCAAAGGAAACATTGATTATAGATGTCATTTATAGTCTCACTTGTTGTCGTAACTTATTTGCAGTTCTAGTTCTTTCGTAACTCTGTTTAATATGACAAGCTAATAAAAACATGATAACACAATAATGATAATGAAATGAAAATTTCTCACTCTAGCTACTTTATATTTATATACTTCACATGTTTATTTATATAGGTTATTTTTTTTACTTTTTAATACATCTTTTAAATTAATGTATATAGATATAATTGTATCTAAATATATTCATCTATAAAAAAAAAAACAATAACCCATATATAAGTGAATGAAGCTAGTGTTTTTTTAACATTCAATTATAATAAGACTTATTTTACATGTTACAACTTACAAACCTACATCGTATTTTATCACACAGAGAGATAAAATGACATGATAGAGGCTCTCCTGTATATTATAGATTTATAGATTAACTATTATAATTGATATCAAAATTTGATTCAACTCAATTGAAAGGTTAGTTTTCAAGTCAAAGAGGGGACAATTTTTTTATTGGAACTGTCCTGATGGAAAAGCTTGATAGATTAATTAATTGAGCAAATGTGCTTATATACAACTATACAAGAGATTTCCAATACTAACTACCACTGGATAACAGATCTCTAAAAATATGATTAAAATGGACCTCCCAATCCCTCTGAGAATATTCCTAATATTATTAACGACATTTGCTTCTGTATGTAATGTAGAAACATTCCCGGTCACAAGACATCCACACCCTTCTACACCCAATATATATCCCAAGCCATGATAAACACTCATGAGCTCCGCATGAGTGATGGTAGAGAATCTTAGGCTAGTCGCAAAGCTCCAAAAAAAGACACTTGAATCATCTCTAATGACATCTATCCCTGCTGCACGGGACAAGGAAACAACTGACCCATCCGAATTGGAAAATATTACCGTTACAGTAACAGAGGATTAGAGCGATGAAGTTGAGTGACTATTCTCTCTAAGCAGAAAAAAAGGAATTAACACGATGCCAAAACTTATGAATCAAATTAAGAGAGCCTATTTTCTGACAATCAAAAATTGATCTGAACTCTTTTCCTGCCTAAGAAAATGCACACCAACACCAAACACAAAACATCCAGCATAGTCCCCCACCATATTCATATTTTTAAGATTAATCAGCAACCATTCAACCAGATCAACGTCAAAAAAACTTAGAAATAATATTGGCGGCCTAAAACCTGTTGCCAAATGCTGGAGCAATCACAAATAGCATGCAGCGATATCTCATCAAACAGTCCGCGCCTCTGAATTGGAGAATATAATATTCCCTTAATAAATGAGTGTAAAATGTAATATATTTGTGTAGAATCCTTGACAAATACAAAATATATGTTCTCTCTTAAATTATAGTCTCTCAATCTAATTTTATTTATCATGTTTTATTCAAATATTTATCCATGATTACTTGTCATTTTATTAAATTAAAAAAGTATTATATATATATATATATATATATATTTACCAACAAATTATATCCCTATTAATTTCTAATTCACCCAATGACACCTAGTAGTTATAATACTAATTACTCAAAGTTGATTTAGTATGTACACTCTATATCTTTTCTAATTTGTGCTAATTAAATGACTTATTAATATGTATGTTTTCGTCAAAACTAAGAAATATAAGTGAATAAATAGACTAATAAAAAAAATTGCAAATGTAAGTCTCAATTTTCTTGTAATATCTTTGCAATACCACATTTTCTTTAGATTTCTGGCGTGCTTCCTTTTGATTTTGGTGCAACACTACGCTTCCTTCAAATTCTCGTGCAACGCTGTGTTTTCTACAAATTCTACTGCAACACCACGTTTCCTTAAGATTCTCGTATAACACCACACTTGCTTTAGGCTCCTGTGCAACATTGAACTTACTTCATGTTCGTGTGAAACACCATATTTCTTCATATTCCTATGAAAGGCCTGGTTTCCTTCAGGTTCTTGTACAATATCACGTTTCCTTCAGACTCTGGTGCAAAACTACAC
Source organism: Nissolia schottii (assembly GCA_003254905.1). Taxonomy (NCBI): domain Eukaryota; kingdom Viridiplantae; phylum Streptophyta; class Magnoliopsida; order Fabales; family Fabaceae; genus Nissolia; species Nissolia schottii. The sequence goes on from QANU01054459.1 coordinate 56,500, forward strand.
TTCTTTCAAGTTTTTGTGCAACATCATGTTTCCTTTATATTCTCGTGTAATGTCATGCTTCCTTCAAATTTTCATGCAACACCGTGCTTCCTTCAAGTTTTTGTGCAATGTCGTGTTTCCTCCATGTTCCTATGCAACACCGCATTTCCTTTAGATTTCTGTGCAACGTCACATGTCTTTTAGATTCTCGTGAAATGTCAAGCTTCCTTCAGGTTCTCGTGCAACGACACACTTCCTTCAAATTCTCGAGAAACACCATGCTTCATTCAAATTCCCATGCAATGCCATGATTTTTTTTTTTTCTGATTCCTATGCAACGTCTTGTTCCCTTCAAATTCCCCTACAACACCGCATTTCCTTCAGATTCTCATGCAACGCCCCACACACTTTTATCATATTATGATTCAGCATCATGCTTCCTTCGAATTCTAGTGCTGCCACTCTTCCTTTGGATTCATGTACAGTGCCTAGCTTCCTTCTTACTCTCGTGCAACACCTTACTTCCTTCTAATGGAAATAAATACACCTGAGAATAAAGTCACATAAATAAGTAGGTTGATGAGTTAGGTTTCCTAGACATTTTTCTTATAATAAATACACCTGAGCAATAAAATCACATAAGTGATATTTAGTTTTGTTCAACAAAAATATTTGTCTTTAAAAATGTTAAGAGTCATTCATAAAATAAATATGTTAAAAATAAATTGATCAATTAGGTGTCGCAAACATTTTTTTATAATAAACACACTTGAACAATAAAATCACATAAATGATATTTAGTTTTATTCAACAAAAATATTTTAATATAATTTTTTTGAGTAAAAGTATTTTAATATAATTGACTAACTGTATCCTCAACGTTACAAAAAAAAAATGTATCTTCAAAATAAATAAAAAATCTAAAGGACAAAAGTAAAGGACCCCACTAAAATAATGTATAGTATTGTTTTAATCTTAGAGTAGTTGTTTTGGAAACTCTGAAATGTATGAGATGTGTACATTTGTGGGACCCACCAATAATGAGTGGAAATTTGATGATGTGTAGGAGGGTGATTGGAGAATAGTAGCTCAATAGTTGTTTTGGTTTTCTTCACATTATAAAGTGGTTCCTTCTAAGGTTCACCCTTAGAATTTGGGTGAATGATTCATTTTTTACTACGGGAGCATTTGCATTTAGCCTCACTTTTTAAATGTAGCTAAACATATTTTAAAAATATAGCTAAATGCATTTTCCATTTTACCCTCGCATCACCACTACTACCTTAACCACCACAATCACCTTAACACCACCACCAGAACCACCTTAACTCACCCTAAACCTTAACCATCACCTTAACCACAACCGCAACCACCACTTTAACTAGGGGTGCACACGGGTCGGGTCGGGTAGGACCCGCTCGTGTCACAGACTCGACTCGACGTCCGGCGGGCGGGTCGGGTCGGGTAAAAAACGCAACTTTTTTATGGGTTCCTGCCAGACCCGCCACCCGTCCGGGTCGGGTAGGTTTTGGCGAGTTGGCGGGTGACCTGCCCTCTTTTTTTTTGTTGAAAAAACTATTATTTTAAACCAGAGCCCACAGCCCACACAGAACCCACAGCCCCCCAACCCCCCCCACACACAGAGCAAACAGCAAACAGAAACAGGCAAAATTAGGGTTAAATTAGGGAAAATAAATCAACCTTCTAATCAGAGAGTGGAGACACGGTGGCGAGCTGGCGGAGGTCCGAGGGATACAGTGGGTGGTGGTGATGCGTCTAGCAGCGGGAGACGAAGCGTTGGTGGTTGCGGGGTCGCGGGGTGGGGTCGGTGATGGCAGACTCGGAGTAAAAAATACAAAAATAACCTTAAGGACCATGATATAAAATTAACAGCAAATCTGGAGTGACATCTCTATGAGAAAAAAAAATGAAACAAACAAGGAAAAAGTTTCAAAATGTAGCAAAGGCCAAAAGGGAAAAAGGAACAAACATTCAAGTTCCTTCCTCTGCAATATTTTATAAGTTTTGGACTTTGAAGGAATCCAATTAAAGAAACACAAATAAGTGGGGTGTAGAGATGTGGCAGGGGAGAACAACAATGGTGTAAGGAGGATAGGATAGTGTGGGGGCGGTGGTGGCATAGGGAAGAAGGATGGCGTGGAGACGGTGGAGGCAGTGAGGTGTAGTAATTTAGGAGAGAGAAGAGAATATAGATGAGTGAGAGCGAGGGGTAAAAAATACAAAAATAACCTTAAGGACCATGATATACCCAAAATTTTTGACAAGGTGAATCATTAATTTACCCAAATTCTAAGGATGAACCTTAGAAGGCGCCTTATAAAGAGTTATGATATTTTAATCATTTTATAAAAGAGAATTACTTAAAATGTGTTTACATAAATGAATAAAATAAATTTGTGTCTCTATATGATATTAAAATTGCAATACTAGGGCAGATTGCTAAATAAATAAAAGTATTAACTGATTTTTAATAGAAAAGAGAAAGATGTAAATAATAAGTAGATAAATCTTAAAAATTAAAGATTATATTATTTTTTGGTATATAGTAAATTCTAAAATTTTAACATATGTCATAAGATATATATATATATATATATATATATATATATGCCTTACCCGTAATTTTGTTTTAATAATACTCAAAAATATATATTCTCTAAATTAATAACATTTTTAATTAATTGTAAAAAAATATAAAAATGAATAAATTTATATATTGAATGTAAAATATAAATTAATTTCTATTGGCTGAAAATTGGAGCGTGGAAATTAAAAATATTTAGATAATAAAAAAATTAGAATGTTTATAATTAAAAATATTAGACCATTAAAAAATTAGAATACAATTGATATGGAAATATTATAGATTAGTACTAAATAGATAAGTGGGTCTCATAAAATTATTTCATCTAATTACAATGAATTAAATTTTTAAAATTGAATTTGAGTTGCGAATGTGTTTGGTGCTTTTATTACGAAATGATGAAGCAAGCATGAGGTCATGACTCAAGGGTGTGGGGACAGAAGAGGGGCATACATGTCAAAGATCATTAATTAATAAAAGAGATCTGTTGTAGAAACACAGACACCTTTGACAATGACGTTAAAAAGTCACAGGACACGTCAACCATTGCAACCCTACAACGCTACAACTACTTTGGTCAACAAGTTACAACCTATTCCTCCACTCCTCCCTATGTCCAAAGATTCTCTCTCACGCCCACTGATTAATGAAACTATTATTGAATGACCCACAAAAAAATAAAAATAAACTATTGTTAGCTAGCTACTGTACTCGTTATGAATTTATCTGTGTCAAGCTTTTTCTCTTCATTCTTTATTCCCTGTGCCAACCATATTTTATAATGACAGTTTTATTTTGAGAAAAGCTAACCAGTGCAAGTTGAGAAAATAAAAATGATAAATTTTTATTAAAAAAATAAGACTTTTGAATCTTAATGACATTAAATGTATATTAAAAACTTTAAAATTTATCACTTTATTTCTTCAGCAATGCGAAATAGCTTGAAGAATCTTTTGTGCGAAATGTGCGAATTAGTGTTTCAATGGGCGAGATTACAAAGAAAATGAAAATCGTGGAAGTAGTAGATCAATCTACTGGTAGTTAAAATTCTCAGATATATTTGCACTTACATTTTTTATTAATAAATCTTTTTCTTCTTTCTTTAACTAATGTACATATGGACCAGTTAACAAAACTTATTATTAGAGTAATACTAGATTTTCCTAACTCAGTCTCGTAGCAGTTAAATGAAGGAAAAATAAATGATTTTTTAGTAAGATTTTAAGACACTGATTTGTATATACTTTCACTTCAATATTTAATAATTTAAAGGATGATTAAGAGAATAAGTGAGTCAGAGGACGCATAGTGTCTATGATTAATTAGAGGATTGGATTGCTTATTAACTCGCGTAAGTTTACTTAAAAATATCTCTGTTATACCTAATACCTTCTGTTTTAATTCACAATCATACATTCTTTAACAAAGTCCTCTTTAATTTTACTTGAGAATAGAATGTAGAGTTTTATAATTCCACACTAATAAAAAATTTCAGATTTAATTATGTCCATGTTGTTAGAACGTTGTAACTAAAGTCGTGTATTTGTGCTATCAAGCTCACCTTTTAATGTTATCAAATTCAACTTTAGAGGCTCTAGAAGCATTCCGTGCCAAAGCTGATTTGAATTTCATTAATTTGTCTCCTAGCCAAAATTATGAAGAAAAGTTAGAATGTAGTAGCCCCTGCACTAGTATGTATGAAATTGAAAACACTATACTCACACAAACAAATCTCTCACTTTGTTTCATTGATAATGAATTTTAGACAACTTGTGTTACTTCTGGGACATGGAAATACACAAGTTTCCATATTAAAAAAAATATATTTTTTAATAATCAAATCAATATTTTTAATAGAGTAATATTCCACCCTTCTAGTTAGGGGTGTAATGGGCCGGGTTTATCTTTATTCGAACCCGACCCTATATTAAGATCAGACCGATTTTGAATACCCAAATCTAACCCCAGATCCGAATAGACTCAATCATCTTTGGGCCGAGTTAAAACTCGGATTTAGACCGGGCCCAAAACTAGCCAATGTTATCTCAAACTAAAAAATAAAAAAATGAAATCCATTAAAAAATGAAGTTGAAAAAATTGCAAACTAATTATTTCATTTCTCATTTTGCTTCCTATTTGAATAAGCATCATAGTTCCCAACTAAACACCCATTAATTTCAAACACAACAACAAAAAGACATAAAATTTATAATCTTAGCATTCTCATTCAAACTTCCATAGTTTTAATGCACAACACAAACAACAAAAAAATAATGGGTGCGCTCATTAAGATGCATAAACTAAGAAAATTATACATACTTCATGAGCTAGGTTTCTACTTTCTACACACTAAAATAGCCATATGGTTTAGCTATAATAGATTATTCAAAAAATGTTGCACGATAAAATGTACATTGGCTGGGTTGGGTCGGGTTTTCCTTTATCCGAACCTGACCCTACATTTTGACCGGGCCAATTTTAAAGACCCAAACCCAGCCCTAGACCCAAATAGACCCAATCATCTTTGGACACAATGCTTCGGGCCGATTCAGGTTAGTAGGCCGGACCAGGTTTTGTACGCCCCTACTTCAAGAAATCGAATACCGAAAGAAAGAGAGGGATTCAGGGATGAATCTAAAAAATGTATAAAGGGGGTCAAAATTTATATAATGCCATTAAATAAATATTATAATATATTATTAAATAATTATATATATATATGTGTGTGTGTGTGTGTGTATTGATATATAGAATTTTTTTTAAATTTATAAAATTAGTCAATATAAAATTTTTGTTGTCAATTTTTTTAATAATCCTCTTATTTTATAAGTTAAAAGAGACGAGTAGAAAAACAAAACATTTTCATTTTATTTATGATTTTTTTATATTATTCATACTTGCAAAATGCCTATTAATAGTAGCATTTGAAATGAAAAGAGTCAATATCAAATAAATACAACAAAAATTTAAAAATATTACAAATTATTCTTATAAACAATTGGTACATATAACTCAGAGATTGACGTAACATCAATTTAATAATGTTAAGCTTGTGTGATGCTTAGTGAAGTTAATGGGATAAAATGGTTCTACTAATTCACATTGATAATTGAAACATCATTTTTTATATTTTCTATATGAATGAAAATAGAGATAAACATTTTATAATTTATTGTAGTTGAATTTGTCATTAAAATTTTTATAATTGAGTGCAAAAGGAGGAAATATTAAAGTAAAAGAGTAAAACTTATAAGAAAGTCTATAGGGTGAGATGAGTTATTTAGTTAGTTAAAATTTAAATGAGTAAACAAAGAAAAATTGAAGTTATTGGGAGTAGAAAGAAGGATCAAGAAGTTAATACTTTATATTACATATGAAATCTGATATTA
>QANU01054459.1:62982-102695 GCA_003254905.1 Nissolia schottii
ATATAACTATTTTTTTTATATAGGTACTGCAAATCGCATTCAAAACTCCATAAGAGACAGAGATCAAATATACAAAATTGTCCTCATGCACACCCATAACACAGCTAATTTGTAGACCCACCATGTACAAAATCCATCTCATCAAACTTCACACCATTAATTGTACTCAATTTTTTGTACAACACCAATCAATACCAAAGCTTATTCTTATCCACCAGTATTATTCCAAGATCTAGAGTACCCTAACCAATCCTGATTTATTCCTTGAGCATGCCCTATTTTCATAAGCACCACCATTTGCTATGAGGATGTTTCCAAGGATACTTCCACAATCATGGTCACTCTTTAATGACTAGGCCAAAATTTATTGCAGGTTGGCACTCACCTTCTTTGATATCGATTAATATCACATATTATACTCGTTTTTCTTTAGTTTATAAGTTAACACTCGTCTTTTTTAATTTATTTAGAGTTTATACAAATAAACAATGATTATCCTAAATTCTAAATATTCAATTTTTAAAATTTAAAAAAATGTAAAATGATTAATTTACTTTCAATTATTTATTTTATTTTCATTTAAGTGTCATGGAACATTAAATGATAACCTTAAACTTTTAAAAATTATTTGCAAATAAATGAAGCAAGTGTGTGAATTTTGAAAATTAGCGGATGGCAAATGTATAAATTGATGATGAACGTCAAGAGACGTTGATAGAATTTATCATAATTTTTTTAAAAAGAAAATAACAAATTGAACTATCTGAAAGGAGTGAATTAGGTGAGTAATATTCCATAAAGAAACAATATTAATTATGATGATTATTTAAAAATTTTATAAATAATTATACTCACAAAAAAAAGTGTGAGTTTATTATAACGAGTCTATCATAAATTTTATACTATCATGAATATAATTGTTTAAATTTTATTTAAAATAACTTGTTATATATATAGTAATGACGCAACTCCGTATATAGTGTAAGATTCTCCTTGAATGAAAGATGACTGTTACTATAATGAATGGAGCAGCACCGTCCGTTGACCTGGATTGATTGTTATCCGATGATAAATGAATGAATGAATTGGACGGTGTCAGATCATGGATCATCATCATCAATTCACGATGTATGCATGGCTGATCACTGACAGCTCAAAGAAAGTGATCCACGTCGTGTCTTGATCTGTGATGGATGGTGTGAACGGGTCTATGATCGATGATGATGATGATGATGATGATGATGATGATCATGTGGTGCATGAAGGCGAGTCGCATTTGGGTCAAGCGGTAAAAGACAACGGACGCAACACTGTACCATCAAGTACAGCGGCACACCATCTTTGACTTTCTCTACCAAATATCTCATACCCTTAAGTGGTAAATGATGTATATATACTGCTACAAACACGTCTCTTCCGTTTGTGTTAAAATTAAGCAGAAAAAATGTAGGGGTAGAAAAGTCAAAAGTGTTTCGCCCTCCCCTCACTCCCCCATATTTATCGATTGAAATGGAGTCATATATGTTGAAAGTGAAATGAATTGAGTTATAGACCAATTTATTCTATTCACTCGTGACATTATGTTTTTTAAAAGATTATGATAATTTGGCGCCAAAATTTGAAAAGTGAGAGTCGCAACTCACTATAAATTACAATAAAAAACATTACATAACACCCAATTTTATATGCTCATACATACACCATTAATAATGCACAAACTTTATTCTCACGAGTGCACAAACATTACAAACTTATAGATGATATTCTCAATTATACTTAATTAAGTGCACAAACATTATAGGCATTAAAACACAAACTTTATGTATATAAGTATAGGGTGTATGTATAGTGTATATTTTTTGGTGTACGTGTAGCAGGACTCAATTACAATTTATAAATACGAATTGCTTATGAATAAAAATGAAATAAACTATATAACTCGAGTCGTTGCATGTGAATATTCGGTCGCTATTCAAATAAATTTTTTTTAAGGAAAGTAAAATTTATGGTTTAAGATTTGTTTGCAATAAAGTAAAATAAAAGGAAAGAAACTACAAACTAAAAAGATTATGTGCCGAGGAGGGATCTTTGGGTTGAGATGAGGCGAAGAGCTCTTCTCCGAGTCGATGTAAAATTTATGGTTTAATATATGTGTGCAATAAAGTAAAATAAAAAGAAAGAAACTACAAACTAAAAAGATTATGTGCCGAATTGCTATCGGAGGGATCTTTGGGTTGAGATGAGACGAGAGATTCGAGAAATCTAGCTAGAGGCGAAGAACTCTTCTCCAAGGTGATGGCTTCACGATCGTGGTCATGGGGTGGAGGCAGAGGGGGATCCACTTGCACAAACTCCAATAGTCTTGTCAGTGGGTGGCGGCCAGTGGTTTCACCACAAGAAAAATGCATATTAACGACGAAATTTAGCGAGGGAAAATTTTCTCACTAATTCCTTATTGATTAACGAAGAAATAGTGAGAATTTAGTGGCTAAAATGTAGATTTGTAGCAAAAAATTAAAAAAATGAGGGGCAAAAAGTTCAAAGAAAAAATAATGACGAATTAGCGAGGACATGATCCTTTGTACAAGCATAAACACTCATCTAGCATGCAACATGATGAACCATTACGGTATATTCACACCACAAACTAGAAAATAGAGGAATTCAAGATAATCTTATAATACAATCAACACAACTTATGTGGGATTAGACCTAATCTCAATTCTACCCTTTTCCTAGGAGATTAAAGACATGACAATATATCAATTAACATACATTCAGTCCAAAACCTAAGAATGAACGAACATCTCAATACCATTGCAATGCATATTCATAATTAGACAAAGAGGACAAGAGAAAGAAACATAAATTGCATAAATATATTGAGAACAATTTCAAAAGAACCAAACCACAACAATCCAATGATTCCTTGAGCCAAGGGTCACTCCTCCATTGGAAATGACCATTTTTGGCATCGATGATGAGCTTTGAAGTATCGCGGATCAAGAAATCGACGACAAGCTTCAAGGTTCACCTCCTTCGTGAGCTTTAGACCTTGGTGGTCCCGCCTCTTTCATGAGCTCCGCCACTGGTGGTTGGTGAGTCATCGTGCACAGTTGTAGAGTCCACTCAAGCAAGTAGAAATTAGGGTTAGGGGGAAATGAGAATATAAATGGGAGTTAAAAAGTTAAAACTTAATGACTGCCAAGAGTGAGTGTGAGCAATCGGTTTGGGTTGGGGCCTAAGAGTATTATTCATGGGAGGGGCTTAATTTTATTCACTTATCTTATTAGAAGTAATATTAAAATAAAATAAATATGGAATTATTAAAATAACTGTTGAGACGTGTCACACCCGTTCCTATCCCATTTTTTTTAAGGGGCACTTTTGTCCCCCTTCCCCTTTCCATTGAGAAAATTTTCCTGTGAGAGTTCGGTGAGTGAAGGAATGCAAAGCGTGAGAGTGAGCAAAAGAGTGGAAGATTGAGCACGAACAGTTTGAGTGAGAGCACGTGCACGAGTTTGTGCACGTGAGTGAGCGTGGAGAGAGAGAGTGTGTGTGGAGCAATTGACAAATAATGAGTGAGCCTCATTTTATTTATATTTTGGTGCTGATTGTACGGTGGTGACAATTCTATTGTACACCTTGCCGCATCCATATTAAAATTAAATCCTATTAATATTGAGTCATGTTACGCATATACCAAAAAAATATAAACCACACATACATCCTATATTTATATGCATAAAGTTTGTGTTTTAATACATATAATGTTTGTGCACTTAATTAAGTATAATTGAGAATATCATCTATAAGTTTGTAATGTTTGTGCACTTATGAGAATAAAGTTTGGGCATTATTAATAATGTATGTATGAGTGTATAAAATTGAGTGTACGTAATATTTTTAATTAATATTAGTTCAATTTAAACATAAGCATGAATAGGGAAAAAAAAAATTGCCATGCTATATGGTCACCAAGTAGATAACATACGAGTAGATTTTTCCATACATATCTTATCTACCTAACATTCCTATATACAGCCATAAGCCTAAATCTTCAATTGATTTTGAACTAAAAAAAAATTGCTGGCATGATTAGGGCGAAGAATTTGAGCTTCAATTGATTTCGAACTAAAAAAAAATTGCTGGCATGATTAGTGCGAAGAATTTGAGAGAGAAATCGAGAAGAAAGGAATAACGTATGAGTGGGTGCATCCTACGTATACCTATTTCATACAGAGTGACAGCTTCTTTCTTTCCCTTTCTAATCCTCTATTCTTCCACGCCACAATGGATGAAAAACACTTTTTTCAATTTAAGTGATAAAGTGGAGACGTTAGCTGCGGGACACAAAGGCATCTCCTTTTTCATCCAAACTTAGCTTTCAAATGCTAACGTTATTGCATTCGTCACCTCTTTTTCTTCCATTGGTCGTTGTTTCCCTCCCTCCGTCGCAACTATTACTGAGATTATTCTCCGTTACTTTTAATTTTGATTTTGGTTAATTTAGTCAGTCAGTTCTCACAAATTCCAGAAATGTTTTTACTCAATTTAGAAGGAATTTCAATTGTGAATAGAAAAATATTTTGTGTACACTAAGAAAGTATTCATTGAGTGTCTATCAACATTAAATATTAATTTTTTTCTCTCTTCGACCCACTCTCCCTCAGTCACTCACGCTCTTCTCCTTCTCATCTCCTTCTTCTTTTTTCATTTTTTTCACTACAACCACACACTCTCCTTACATTTTTATTCCATTATTTCACTTGCAATTACTTTTTTTTTCATTATTCTATATTCTTCTTTTTTGTTTTCTCTTTTCTTGTTCTTTTCTCTTTTTTATTTCATTTCTTGTTTCTTTATTCATTTCCCCCCTTTTTTTGGGGTTCATCTTCATTTTCTTCTTCTTAAGACGTTATGGAGAGTATAAACGAAAACATTCTTCTCTGATCCATGTTGTTTGTATATTTTGTAATGCTTCTTATTAATGTAATGTTTGTTTGTTTATTTGTGTTGTAATGTTTGTTTATTTCTTTGTTTTTGTGTGGTGTAATGTTTGTTTACGAGTGTTGTAATGTTTATTCCTGAGTATTGTAATGTTTGTTTTTATGTGGAGTAATATTTTAGCCTGGTGAAATATTTGTTTGTGTGTAATGTAGTGTTTATTTATGAGTGAAGTACATGGTTGTTTACGTCTTCATTTTTGTGTTATGTAATGTTTGTTCATGCGTAATGTCATGTTTGTTTATATATGGTGTAATGTTTGTTTATGAGTTTTATAATATTTATTTTAGAGTGTTGTAATGTTTGCTTATTTGCTGTGTAATGTTTGTTTATGAGAGAGTGAGTGAGCAAGAGAGAGTGTGTTGTGGCTATTTAATTTGTGTGATGTCTCATTTTATTTTATTTTGTGTTTCAAATGTTTGTTTATTTGTTTTGTAATATTTGTTTACAAGAAAGCATGAGTGCGTGTGTTTTAGTGTGTGAGTGAGAACATGACAGAGAGTGCAACGGTTACTTTTTGAAATGTAATGTGTTGTGTGTCCCATTTTATTTCACTTATGTACGTGAAAATGTTTATTAATCGATTTTGTAATGTTTGTTCATCTGTGTATGAAGTATTTGTTTACACATCTATAATATTAGTAAACAACTAATAAATATTTTTTTTTGATGTACCTGTAGGATTTCTCGTTAATTTAGGCCTAGATTGTATATTGAGGAGAAAATTTATCCTTCTAAACAAATAACAAATATTAGACAATGAGTCAATGACCTATACTAGTAATAAAACATTGATTTGTGGCGAAATTTGGACATGCAAGGCTTGCAAATGTACAACTCATTTCCTCCTTTCAATGTTGGTTAGGGATAAGTGACGAGTAAGAGTCGCAAACAAATAAAATCAACCATCTTTGTTTTATGAATCTCAACTCAAGGAGAAATTAAACATCTCTTCTAAAAAGTTAAGTGCCTAAAATAATAGTTTTGGTCTTCGAATTACAAGTAACTTGGTATTCAACATCTTTTAGATCTTTGTTGATTCCCTGTGTTTCACCATTAGATTTAATTTTATTATAATTAATCAGTTGAAAATGCATCCACTTTATTTTTGTCTTAAAATATAAAATATAACCTCGAAAGTATGTAATATTACTGATTGATCCCTTGAAAATATTTCACACACACAATCACCGAAAAGGTTTCTAATTTCTTCGTGATTTTGGTGCAATGTGGAAGTCTGAAAATTTGATTGGTAGGTGACAATCAACGATTTAACCCTTAAATTTGTGTTAGATCAATGACGAGAGTATTTAGATACATTTTGAGTGAAAGATTTTCAACCCTCAATATAAATTCTAAATTACTATTTATAAATTCTAAATTATTATTTATATACTAACTAAACCTAGCTAGAGGTAATTATTGCATGAAAATACGCTCATTGTCTCAAAATTTCTCCATGTGCCTTGAGCAATTTATGCTTCTTTCGATTGGAACTTCATTTGTAACTGCTAAAAACATTTGTGAGAATAAGCATCGATCGTCGAAATAGCTTCCATTGACATGAGCTCTTGATAAGTGAGATCGATAAGCATGCTGTGATCAACGGTTATCATGCTTGGTTCGACGTCCCTTAATAAATAAATGGTCTAATTCCACACTAAAAAGCTAGGTAAAGGAGTGATGCTTGCTTAGATATTATGAAGACTATCTACAACACTGTTATTTTGACAACCAAAATACATATCACTGTAGATCAAACTGAGATGTGAATTTTCATAACAAATATAAAATTTAATTTAAAAATTCTCATCCATCAAGTTTTCCTCTCTCACCAGTTTGTAATAAGTTTGTAATAACAGCAACAAAAGATTTGTAATATTATTCAATCAAGTTTGTAACAAAAAATACATTTTTATTGGAATATGTGCAAGTAAAGTGGAGCATAAGAGAGAGTGTATTTAATTAAATTGTCCACTTTCTCTCTCTTTTGCCACATTCACGTGTTTTTGTAAATGTACTTTTGGATTACAACATTGATAGAATAAAGTTCCAAACTTTTGTTGTTCTTGTTATAAGTTATTATCATGAGTTACAAACTTTATTAAATGACATTATTTTATTCAATATGAAGTTACACTCTCTCTTCTCTTCCACTCGCAAAAAAATTATTTAATTTTTTTTTTAAATTTCAAAAAATTCAAAAAAAATTATTTAAAAAAGTTTTAAAAAATTTCACGGCCCGCGGGCTTAACGGGCCGGTCCAATTTTTTTAAAATTTTTGATAGCCCTATTTTTTTGCATGTAAAATCCGTCTATTTAACCGGATAAACGAGCCGGACCCATTTTGACAGCCCTAATTTTCTTTATGTGTATATTGGGACAAGTAATTCAGTGATGTCTAATGTTGTTGTCCAAAAATTATTACTGATTTTATCTATATATGCTCTATCTCTAAGTAACGTGAAATTTTAATACCCTCTCACGTTCACGATTAGACATTTGGAGCGTAGAGTTTGTTGAACTAAAGATTTATGAGTCGACTCATTGACAATTTTAAAATATACTGTGATACCATTTTAAAAGAAAAAATGAATAATTTAACTCAACCTCAAAAACTCTTTCAACTAGTTGAATCCATATCTTAGTGAAATATAATTTCACTCAACAAAGTTATTCAAAGGCTGTAAATAAATGCATGAAACAGTGGAAAACCTAGCTTGCATTAGTTTTCATTTCTAAAAAAAACAAAATCCGCCCCACCCTGTTCTTCTTTCCTTTTTCTCCTTTTCTTTCTAAACCACCTATAATTAGTTCTTTCAAGTTTCATCTAGATTAGACATCCTATGTGACTGAAATGTATATTGTATGTAGTGGAATAACACCTGGAATTTGCAAATGAATTATTTTTTTTCAAAGTTCTCGGCAATGTATTTTTATTATAAAAATAGTTTTGGAGACGTTTCAAGACCCAAGTCAGACTATTCTCCCACCTAACACAATTACATGTTTGATTGTTAAATTAATCCTTTTGACTTGAGTAAACCCTATATGCTTTCGATTACGTTAATACCAAGTAGGTTGATGAGGGACTTCATATTTTTTTTTCATATATATTAAATCAAATAAAAAGCACTCACGCTGCGCATCTCAGACTTGGTCGTTTTGGATTTCTATGCTGAGATAAGAGATTATTATTATTATTATTATTATTTTAAAAAGGCCAAATTGTACTAGGAAAATGCTCTAGAACCTAATAATATAAGCTGGAATACCCGTTCATGAAGTGATCACATGGTCACATGGTATGTTTGCTGAAGCAAATCGAAACTAGTCAAACATTCAGAATTTCATTCTAACACTGCTCCAGACATTTTAGCTAGTCTAAGGGTGACCAGATGCCCAAGTCGCTCCACTTTAATTATTTTCTATCTTTCTTCTTTCAACTCAAATATAGAAACAGTCAAAGCTTAAACGAAATGGATAATAACTTTTTTACTGGTTATATTGGTTTTAATTAGTGGGACTCGGCGATGTCACCAACAAGTGACCACAAATTTACACAAGTAAAAAAAAAATGGATTTTCTTTTTAATTATTATTCGGGGCTTGATTTAGAAGCTTTGGTTCTTTAAATAGATATATATATTGACTTAAAGGGTTCGGTGACTTGAAAGCTATGGAAGTGTTTTATAACATAAATTAGACATGGCTGTCAAATTAATGCAAGTGTAATACAGGCAAAATCCCCAAAAGCAAATCTTGCCCTATAGTGGTGCCTCAAAAGTGAAAGATTATGTACTATCCAAATTCTAAGCTTAAATCACCAAAAGCGCGCCGCGGTGTCTTTTCAATCGTATGGGCCCCAACATGTTGGTGGAGAAGAAGGAGAAACCGTTCATACAACGCGAGTGATTCTATTATTGTTGGGTATAAAACCGGGGGAAAATTTACTTTCACAAGGATTCTTAATGGATTTTCTTTTTGTTTGAAATACATTCTAGAAATGTTTTTTTACAATTATATAGGTGGAGGTATTGAAATCGCTTCACTCTAGCGATTTCAAAATTTTATCTCATATAAATGTAAAATTTTTATTTACCCATGTTATGATAAACAATTAATTTGTACCCCATATAAATGTTAAAACCCTAAAACTGGAATCCAAACTCGGACCAAATTTAAACAAATGAATTAAGTGTGACAGAATAATGAATTTATAAATTCTTTTAAAGATATATTTTTAACTTAGTTTATTATTCATTAATATGTAATTTTACATTCGCACTTAAAATACAAACATTTATATTTCATCAAAGAAAAGATTTCATGCTTCATAACATGCAAATTATTGATTGATCTCAGGAAAAAAAAAGTAGTAATGAAAAGAGAAAAAAGAATCAATGATTTAGGGTGGTTAAACTTTTGAATTAACTCGAGCTTACGATTTTATCATATAAAATGAACAAACTTCTGTGCAGATAATTCCATACAAATTTAAATAAATTATTAATAAAATTAGTAAGCTCACGAGTTTGTTGAGCGAGTTTATTAAGTGCTCACAAATTTACTTAAACTTTAAAGTTTTCCATCTTTAAATGATTCATATGCTTTGGAGAGCATAGAATCATTTACTCCGCAGGAATATGCAACAAAATTTCACAGAACACAGATTTGAGCTAGCCAGCCAGAGTGTACACAATCAATTAATGCAGCTGAACAAACTTTAATTGCAAAAAGATAACCTCGCCACCCAGATTGAGCCAAGCCCAAATTTAGGAGGAAAAAAACAAAAAGTTGCATTCACACTTCCCAGATGAAGCTTCCCTTTGAGCTTCCAAGGCCAAGTCCTAATCCCTGGGAGGGACCAATGACTCAATACTTGGGACAAGTAACAAACGTTGACACGCTGCACATTTCAGTCAATCCCCTTAAATTCTACTAGCTCCAAATTCATTCAATACATGCGCGACTTTCCGATGCATTTAAGCAAAAATAGCCGTATTTAAAAACACAAACCCAAGTTAAGAACAAAGACGGAACCACATTGTTGCATACTTTCTAATTGCATTAATTAGGTTAATTAAGCTAAACAAGGCCACCATTCATAGGCCATGTCTCCAATACACCCTTCATAATAATACTATAATATAATTATAATAAACGAACTATGCAACAGAAAATACACACACACAAAAAAAAAGGTTTTAAGAAAAAGAACAATACTACATCCATATCCATTCCCTTTTCCCAAATTTACAAACCAATCCTAGCTACGCCCCAATTATACCCTTGAACCCGCGGTAGGGGCAAAAGGGGTAAAAACAGAAGAAAAACTGGGGGAGAGTCTGATTTCAATTCTCACATAACTTTCCACGATTCCAGAGTTGGAAAGCTGGGGAAGGTGTCGAAATCCGCAGAACTGAGCGAAGAATTAGGAGCGTCCGCCGCCCCAACGGTCTGGGCAAAAGGGAGTGGGCCGGGGCCAGAAAGCCCGGGCCTAATTTCCGCCGAGTTTGAGCCCGCCACCTGCTGCTGGTGATGGTCAAGCAAGAACGCTGACGTGTCCAGCGTCGGCAAACACCCCGCCGCCGTAAACCTTCCTCCAGCGAAACCCCCGCATCCCAGTCTCTGGGGCTCTGGCTTCAGCACCGGCGCCATTCCCACCTGCGATGCTCCCCCGCCGCCAAACCTCACTCCGGTCACCTGCTGCACCATCTGCCGGAAGTTCGCCGGGTCCGCCGTGATGAACGTCGTCTGCGAGCGCTTCGACGCGCGCGACTTTCGCTTTGTCACCCTCCCGGTGGTCCCCGGGACCGCCGCGGGAGCGCGCCGCCTGGGCGCCGATTCCTGATCTGAGCCCCCGGAGATGCCGGAGACGGTCGGGGTGACAACGGCAGCGGCGGAGGCGAAGGGGGCGATGGCTTCGTCAGTGCCGCCGGAGATGGACATCTGAAGCGCCTTGGTTAAGGCTTCGGCGTCGCGGGCTATGTAATCGGCGAACCAAGTGTCGAGGGAGGGGCGGAAGGTCCAGGGCTCAATGCTGGCCATGTTGTCCGATGAAGCCATGAAGTTTGTTATAACTGAGATTTTTAGGTAAAAACTGAAGAAGGAAATGTTTTTGGTTATTCGGAGCGTGAGATTTGAGTGAAGGAAGGTGCGGTTGCTATTCAAGTGAGAGAAGAGTCATGATGGAATGGTCGTTTAGCATAGAAGTGTGGTTGTGTGAGATGTGAAGAGGGGGGGGAATGAAGGAAGGAGTGAAATGGAAATGGGAAGGGGGGGAGAATGAGGGAGTAGCGAGTGGGGGGTGATAAATAGGAAGAGGATAGAGAGGAAAGGAGAGGGGAGAGGAGGGTATTTTGGAGAAGGGGTAGGGGAAGAGAGAGAAGAAGGAAGGTGAGATAGAAACCGCGTTGTTCGGGAGACGAGAAGACACGCGTCCGATTGTCCGTACGGGATTGTGAGATAAGCTGATGGCGATGCTGAACTTGTCGTACTCCCAGTGGGACTCACTTGGGTCAGCTTAACCCAACCACGGTTCATTCCTTTTCCTTTTCTTTAAAAAAAGATTTTGTTGTTGTTTTTTTTTTTTTACCGAAAGATTTAGTTTTATTAGTACTATTTTTTGTTATGACATGGATTTTAATAGAAAATTAATCCTCTTTCACGTGGGTAATGTAAATTCGAATATGATCTCTACTAATCATTTTGATAGATACATTGACTCTTTAATTAAAGCTCTCGGATTTCAATTTTGGAATGAAAATTTTTTTTATTGAGAAACCTCTATTTCCTTTAAAAGACCTCAGTCAAGTCGGATTAAGTTAGTTAAATTCTTAATAATAGAGTTTAAATACTAGTGATTCAATTGAGATATAAAAAAAAATTAAATGTGATCTCTTTCCTTAAAACTATAATTTAACTTAAATTGAGTCAGCTTAACAAAAAAAGAAAGTGTCTTGCTCGAGATGCTACAAGCGTCTCGCGCGAGATGCATCCCAGATAGTGTCTCGCGTGAGACACGCACCGTGTCAGCTCTGCCTTTTTTTTTTCATTTTGGGCGCATTTTCTAAGGCCTGGTCCATCTATTTGGTCACTCCCTCGCCTATATATAGAGCTTTCTTCCCCCCATTCCAACTTGCTTAGAGCTTAGACTCATTCTTCCCTATTAGAAGATTTCTGCTCAATTCTTTCTCCCTCTTAGGTGGGTTGCTACTCCTTCTTTTAGGATGGCTTAGGTAGTAGGCTCTAGCACTGCCACCGTGTTGGTGGTGGCCTACGGTGGTCCTCAGGATATCGTGGCAATGTTAGAACGCCGTAGCAATGCTAGAATCGCTACTACGGGGCCTACCAGTTTAAAGTTTTGTTTTATGGGTTTTTGATAGTGGTTTCGGTTGGCTTTCCAGGTGCTAACCCCACGCCGCTAAGAGCCCCCAGTGCTAGCGTTCCTCTGTTTCGTGACATTCCGGGTGAGTGGTGGTCCCGGTGCGTCGGTGGTCCCACTTTGGTGGTCCACCAATTGAGTCAGTTATGCCATGACATGTTAGGGACTTATTAGATAATTTATTTAATTATAACATGCTAGCCAGATACATGTATGCTCAGTAATTGCTATATGTGTCATATTATGCCATGTGACATGTTATATATGTCATGCTATATTATGCTATGTTATGTTAGGACAAAGACCATAACCCATAGATTTGATATCCTTAGAGATACTAGGCTAGGTTTATACGAAAGACTTAATAATAAAGACTCCGATTAAGGCATAGACCTTAATAAGGGACAAGTTCTAGCTAAGACAAGACTTGGTACTTAAGTTGTCCATTGTGACGCACCTCTCTTACATCGGAATCTTGTCCTAAGTATATGAGCATATTCCTCAGGCCGGACTAATAAATAAAGATTAGTTAAATAGGACACATTTGTCATAATCGATAGTTTTAGGCCTTAACAACTTGGGTAATCAAAGACAGTTCCCTAAAAGACTTTACAAATAGTAGATCACAAGGTTGATGACTTAGAGGAATGTGGGGTCAATGACCTCGCAACCCAGACTCAGTAATAGATAGTTATGAGCGTCAGGCTCCTCAGATTATGGTGTGTGTCCTTTCAAATTTAGCTGATTAGGTGAGCATCAAGCTCCTCAGATTATGGCATGCGTGCCCTTTTAGATTGAACAGATTAGGTGAGTGTCAGGCTCCTCAAACTTAGGGTATGCGTACCCTCACAAATATCTGGGTTGCGTGCCTACTGGAACCACCCAGATTTATCTTGGCGAAGTGGGGTTGAGCTACGGCTCCCTCGAATTGTGCTCCTCCGCCAGGGATGTAGGCATACGTACACTAGATCAGTTTTATATTCCAACAGTTATACAGTTTATCCAGTTTACTCAATTATGCAATTTATTCAGTTCCTTTCATATAACAGTTTTATAATTGCCTTAATTGTTACATGGTCCTTCAGTATGTATATATATGTATCATATGTCATCATATAATGTGTTGTATGCACTATTTGGGTAGTACCGAGGTACCCACCACTGAGTTGATAACTCACCCCTCTGTTAAAACCATTTTCAGATTTGGCTGAGGCTAGGGGTGTCAAACGGGTCGGGCCAAAATTGTTCCTATTTTTAGGATCTGGCTCGTTTATGGTCGGTCCGCGGGTCTAAACGGGCCAGCCCGTCAGCCCCGTTTATTTTTTTAAAAAAATTTAAAATTTTGGTCTATTTTTTATGATTTAAATACAAATTTGTGAATAAGTATGCGCGGTCATTTTTAACTATTTTTATCATCTATCTATTAATTAATCAGAAAGAAATAGTTGTAAAATTTGAGGATCCATTTTCGATGGTAATAAATAGAGAAAAATTAAGGTTTTGTGGTTTTTTGGTCTTTATCTCTTTATTGTGATTACGAAATCTTTAATTTTGGATAGGTATATAAATAGTAGCATTTTTCAATTAAGAAGCTATTTGCAAAACTTTGATAAAAAAAAGGATAACAAGATAATGTATTTAATTAACACCTAGAGTCTAAACCCGCGCAATGATCAACAAGTTTTAAAATATCTTAAAATTTTTTTAATTATAACTAAAACAACTTAGCAATTTAGTTTGCAATTTGGGCTTCAAGATGAAGATCTAAAACTTCAATTTGGGCTTCAATTTGAACGTGAGGTATCAATTATCATTTAGTTTTATTAACTTAATTTTTAAAAGTAACAATTTAGTTTGTGGTTTTTGGTTTAATTTTTTAAAAAAAAATTTAAAAAAAAATCACTGGCTCACGGGCTAGCCCGTGAGCATACTGGGTGGGCCCGTTTAGCCCGCGGACTTAAACGGGCCAAGCCATTTTTTAAAAAATTTTATAGGCCTATTTTTTGCATGTAAAGCCCGTCCATTTAACTAGGTAAACGGATCGGGCTCGCGGGCTGGGCTCATTTTGACAGCCCTAGCTGAGGCTAGTGAGGACAATCTCCTCGTGCAGTAGGCGAGGATTCCAGATACTTGCAGTAAGCTCCCCTTCATAGTTGGGACTACCGAGTAGTCACAGTCATGTTCCAGACACCTAGGGCAGGATCCATGATAGTTCATAGACTTTATTTTAGACATTATTATTTGTAAACTCATTTATGTACAGTTCAGTTATGTAAACAGTTTTTTGTTTATTAATAAATAAAATAACCAATATTTATTTATTATTTCATTTATTATTTAGCATTCATTACATGTTTAGTATGTCACGTCAGTGCTTTCGTAAGGCAGTAGCCTTACGTGCGGCCACTTCCTAAGTTGGGGCGTGCATCGTCGACAATCCAAGTACCAATGAATTTGAGGTCAATGTCAACTCAATTGTCCAGAATAGTTGGCAATATCCACTAGAGCAAACTTGGAAGACAACCACCTACCATAAGAGAAAAAATTGGCACAAAGGATTAGAAGATCCTCAAGCTACTATGTCACCATCGGAGGGGCCATGCTTTGAAGAGGGTTCACATCCCCCTCTCGAGATGTCTGGAAATAGAGGAGGCCCTTCGTGTTATGAATGGCTTCATTAAGGCTAATCTTCTAAAGTCCTTCGGGTAGGATACTATTGGCCAATAATGAAGTCAGCTTGCATGTCATTGTCAAAAAATGTGACAAGTGTTAGCATTTTCCCAGGTGCACCAAGCACTGCCTAAGAAGCTCCATAACTTAGAAACTACATAGCCCTTTCATTGATGGGGGGATATACATACTTGGCCCATTTTGTGAGGGAAAACGACCAAGTCAAATGGCTAATAGTAGCAATTGACTACTTTACTAAATGCATTGATGTCGAATCCTTAAAAACCATTAGCGCCAAAAAGGTTTGTTGGTTCATCTCAAAGAGGATTATCTCTAGATACAAAATACCTACTGAGCTAGTCAGTGACAACAACACTCGATTTGTGGATCGTTAAGTTGAAGAATATTGTGAAGACCTCAACATCTGTAGGCTCTACACTTCGGTAGAACACCATCAAACGAATGAGCTGGCAAAAGCAACAAATAAAATCATCATCCAAGACCTCAAGATAGGCTAGTGAGAACCAAAGGGATTTCTCTAAAAGAACTTCCCACAATTTTGTGGTTCTACCATATTACTCCACAGAGTACAACAAAGGAGACTCCCTACCGTCGTCTTCGGGTCAGAAGCCATGATTCCAGTTGAAGTCGTCAAGCCAACCCCACAAAGAATGGACTTTAATAGGTCTTATTATGATCAACTATGCCTTGCCAAGCTCGACCTCATTGAAGAATTTAAGAAGTGGCTGCCAAAATCCTAATTGCCCGAAAGTACAACTACAAAGTGTTACCAAGGATATTCAAAGAAGACAATCTAGTCCTTAGAAAAGCAAAGCCTCAGAGAAATCCAAAAGCCGAAGGTAAAGTTTCCCCAAATTGGGAAGGGTCTTACAAGGATTCTCGCAAAATCGACAAAGGTTCTTACAAGATTCAAGAGCTAAGAGGAAGAAGACTGTTGAGGACGTGGAACACGTCCTCGCTTAGGAAATGGTTTAGTTGAAATTATTTGATGTGAAACCCCAAGGATATACTGATTCTGAAACTCCAATACTCACTTTGACACAGAGAAAGAAATGAGATAAAACCCTCCCTACTAAACCCCTAAGGAACTTTCTCTTAGTTAGATCATTAGGATAATGAACCAGAAACTAAATAAAAACATAAAGAAATCACACCTTGAATAAGTTTATCTAATTTTTTGATGCAACAAGCAAAGAAAATCACTCACCTTGCACACAAAAAGATATCACCCATTTGCAAAGAAAAGGTTTCCTAAAAAAAAGACAATATGAAATTATAATTGATCAAAAGTTGATATTACACTCTATGCTTGATATATTTATATGCATTGTAAGCATTGGAATTATCTTAACTACACATATTCCTAGCATTGAACTTCACATTATACGTCGTCTAAGTTAATGTTCCATCATCCAGCTAAATGTCCCACCATCCAAAAAAACATGCCCTACTTGGGTCCCACATGGCCTTATTGTTGGTTCAGCCCATTTTTTCTATTAGTAAGACTTTGTGCTAACCATAGTTGCTAAATGGTATCTTGGCCACAATTGATTTTGCCAAGCTTTCAAAACCTTCTTTGATCCTCTTAGCTCTTGCCCTTGTAATAAGTCCTACAGGCATGTTGAAATTTTCATGTTTCCTTTTAGTTCCATTGTATCCATTTTGCACTCTTAAGCTTGTATCATTCTTGTACCCTTAAATTGCTTGGCACAGGTGTACTTTTTCCTAGTCTTGGGTTTTGTCCCACTGAGTTTTCCCAATGAGAGGTTTTAACAGGGTGTAGCAATGAGCAAATCGAGCATTGTTAAGATTCAGTGGATTTTCACAACTATTAATGAAGTATTTATTTAGTAGTTTTGCTTGTCAGACTAAGTTTTAGTCCCATTCATTCCATGGTTAGTGTCACCTTAATTCAATTAAAATTAAATGAGAACAACTAAGTTTAGCCTCATTCATTCTGAGGTCAATGTCACCTTAATTCAATTAAAATGACTTGAGAAATAATTAAGTTTAAGTCTCATTCATTTTGAGGTTAATGTCATCATAATTCAATTAAAATTAATTGAGAATGACTAAGTTTAAGTATCATTCATTTCGAGGTTAGTGTCACCTTAATTCAATTAAAGTTAATTAAGAACAACCACATTTAGTCTCATTCATTTCATATTGTCACCTTAATTCAATTAAAATTGAGTCTGACTAAGTTGAGTCTCAAGGTCGATGTTACCTTAATTAAATACAGGTGAAAATGAATAACTTCAATTGAATTGAGAATGACCAAGAAAAATTGCATAAAGGAAAAACATCTATAATAGAAGAAGCAAACTTCATTAATATTTACATAGTTTGTTCAAAGGCACTGGGAAAAAAATACAAATAACATTTAAGGAGCCTGAGGGAGAGAATAGTCAACAATCTAACCATCTTCGATTGTCTTCTCTATGTTTAGCTGGTCAACAACATCCCCGTAGACGAGCATCCAAACCTGCTCGACTGCCTCATCAAAGCACTCTATGAACTGGTCCACAACATAAGATTTGATCTCAACAATCTTAGCCTCATGAGCATGCTCAATCCCCTCCAAGGTTTGGACCAGCTCCTTCTCTTTCAAACACTTGGTGGCATAGCATTCTTTGCAAGATGTGAGCCCGACAATCAAAACTTGATTGCTTTGGATCAGGGCCTTATTGTCATTAATAGTCAAGGTCAACTCAACATCGACTTTCTTGAAGTTGGCAGTCGTCGCCTCCAAAAGGCCATGCATCCTATCTAACTCTTGGGCATAGGAAGCTCGGGCCTCTTGTGCCCCTTCTTTCTTAGCAGTAGCCACATTTTTTGCTTGAGTCCGAGCCCTTTTCTCCCTCACAACTGCTAGCTCAGCCTTACGAGCTCGACCCGCAGCCTTAGCCTTCTCCACAACCTCCTTCACCTAATTTTTGAAAACATTAGAGAGAACTTGCATTAACTTCAACCTCGGGATGGGGCCTTATTGATAAGTTGAGAGAGATCTCCTGTAGCAACAACCTCCCAGTCACCAAGCAACCCTCTAAAAGGGTGTTGTATCCTTCGTCAGCATTAGCCCAAATGGCCAGAATGGAAGTCAGAATGTACTTTTTTCTTTTTCTTTAGAAGAGTAAGGTCCTCGTCCCCTTCTCTTACCCAGCAACGACATCTTTTCTACCCTCCATAGAGGGCATAGCCTCCTCCGACCTCGACCTTTTTGCCGGAGGAGAATGGATGAGATCCAACACCTTGGTGGGGGCCTTGGTTGTAGATGGGGACACCATAGAGGTTGGAATGGCATCAATTGGCAATTTATGAAGAGTTGAAGTCACTGAAGTGACTTTGGGAAGGTTAATAGCCCTCCCCGGAATAGCAATGGCGGTGGCAACAACCATAGTAATGACGCCAAGGTTCTTCTTCACCTTTCTCAAGGTATTCTTCCATCGGATAAACTTGGCATACTCTTCAACGTTGATCTAACCCAAGATCTTGGTTGCAAAACTAAGATAAAAGGAAATCAGAAAAAACCTTAATTTGGCAAGGGCTCTTACAATAAGCTACGCACTCACTCATGTGCTCAGTTATACCATTCATATCTCACTTGTACCGAACAAGTTTAGCGCTCTTCACCATCTGAGATCTGGACATGAACTTTATTATCCACCCATCCTCATCATAGAGGAGACTATGATCACAGCCCATGATCATAGTAGGATCACATTTCTAGAAGAGAGGAAAAAAGCTCACGCCCCTGTCTTTCCCCCCTCCATATTTAGAAATAAGGGATAGAGATCCTTCCCTTTAGTGTCAATCTTAGGGTGCACCTTGAAAAACTGTTCCTTGAAATCTTTGTATAAACTTATGAAGGGCTTAAATAGCCGACCATAAGGTTGGCTGCCAAGGGATATCTAAACTCCTTTGCTCACTCCTTTAGCCTAATAAAAATAAAAGAAGATTTCTACTTGAGGCTCAGTCTTGAGATGCTTCATGAGCACTTCAAAAGAACAGATGAAAACCCCCAACCGTTTGGGTGAACTTGTAAGGGAACAACATTCAAGCGGCGCATCATCGCCATCTCGAAGGGGATAAAGGGAAGTAGAACCCCTAAGTCAGAAAAGAAAACATCGTACAAAAAGATGGAGATGGGAAGTTTCCTATTTTGAACTAAGTTACAAACTCTGTCTCAAGAGAGCAAGGGTCAACCATAATGGATATCTCATCACCGTTGGTAGTCAAGCGTTGACTACAGCAAAACAACCCAAATAACTTAGGATCCACATACATAGAATCCTGAGACTTGACAGAAGAATCTACCCACAAGTAAGGGTTGAAATCCTCACCACTACCAGAAACATCAAAGCTTCCATTGGTTCTCTCAAGGGCTATCCTTTAGACATGTTTTAAACAAACTAGAAGCAAAAATAGATAAGAAAAGAAAGGCGAAGAGCAAGAAAACTCGAAACGAAGAGGGGGTAGAAAGAAGTTGACACGAAGAACACCATAAATCAGAGAAGACTCTAATTAGAGGTATGAGATTAAAGGCGAAAGAAGAAAAGTAAAGTTTTTCTTCTCCCTAAAACCTCTTGTTTAAAGACTTTGCTTCTCCATCTTCCTGCTAAAATTCGTCGGCCAAATATCAAAGTCTCAAAGGTCACCTCAAATCTCACCATTGAAGGAATTGGGGTCCAAATCTAAACATGCTCCAAAAAGTGGCCACGATCTGTGCAGGCTAGGTACCTATCGTAACCATCGTTGCACCAAGAGTCACATCATAAAACATTGTGCCCCATGTAGCACAGTTCATCAACCTTGAGTTTGCCAGCTGGAAATGATCAAACGACATCAAGAGGTACAAAGGATAAGTAACTGTAGAACTTGACCCAAATAAATAATCCACTCGGTAGGGGCTGAGCTCAGTCAGGTAATCACCTGAGCAAGGGGCTAGTACCAAGCCTAAGGTTAGCACTGCCATATCGTTCATAGAGGTTATTGTACTATTCAAGCTCGGGATAATACTTAATAAGCTCGACCCCCTCCCCTTATAGCAAGGTCCAAGTTTAGGGGCTTTATATCGGATCTGGCCTACTAGGTCCGATAACAGGTTTAGAAAGGTTATGCGCAGACATGAGACCATGTCCATCTCGGCTCACAATCACACGGTCTAGAGATAACTTTCCCACCTGCACTCTTGGCATGTAGAACGTTCCCAACGTGACTACCATGAGATCATGGGCATTTTCCATGACATGAGAAGGATCCCACGACCACCACTCAGCACTGCCCGAGGAACACAAATCTTCCCATCGTGCTCACACTATAAATACAGGGAGTATAGCATGGCAAGGGTAAGTCTTGTCCATTATCCCATAACACAAGATTGTGTTCTGACTTTGCCATCGGAGTCCTTTGTAAGTCCCCCTCCCGGGCACTCTTTGAAACACCAAAGTCGTTATCTTCGAGAGCCATCACCACCAACATACTCAATGCTCCAGAACAGTAGAAATTAGTGGGTATTGACAATAAACATAATTATTATTAATAAAATTTTTAATTTATATTTTCATAATTAATAAATTTAATATTTTATTATTATTTTAGCTTTTTATCAAATATTTTCTTATAATTAAAATTATTATTTGCATATTGGTGACAATTTAATATAACATAACACAATATCTTATACACTGACATACCAAATATTGCATAATATTAAAAATTTATTAAGCCTTACACAATCAATACTTATACTATTAGATTTTATCCTAGTAGGTCTGCCAAACAAGCCCTGATAGTATAAGGCCCAGTAAGTTTCTAATACTATATAATGTTTGGTATGACATTGTATAAAACATTTTAATATATTATATAATTCCTTCCCCACTTTACAAATAACTTTAATTATAAGAAAATATTCTATGAACAATAAAAAATTGTAAAATATTTTTTTATTATTAAGTTAAATATAAATTATAAATAAATATCTCCATTTAATTATTTATGAATAATAATTATATTTATTATCAACATTCACTTTTTACTATTTATAATTTATTTTTATAAAATAATATTTTTTATTGATTAACTAAATTTTAAATTTAATTAATTAAAAAATAATATATAAAATAAAGTTTAATATTATTAATTATTTTAAATTTGTTTGTTTATTACGTGGAATTGTATGTATATTAAATATTTTTAATTATTTATTTATGTATCATAATAATTAATATTTTTATATTAAATATTATTTATATATTACTAAATATTATTATAATTTTATTTTATTAATTAATTAATTTATATAGTATTTCATTTTAATGTTATTTGATAGTTTATTTATTTGTGATTTTAATTAATTATTTTAAAATTTATTATCTATTTAATTATTTATTATATTATTTATTTTATACAATAAAATAAAATGAAAAACTAAAATAGATTTTATACTTTATAAGCCAAGCAGACCTTATCATGCTTTCCTTGGCAAATTAGTTATCCGCCATTTTGACGTATGAGGGGAGCTTGATGGATAAATATATATAATACGCACCAAAAAATTGATAAAGTTATTACATATTGTCTTAATTTATCCTATCTAACTTTATACGATGTGCCAAATGAATCCTTAATGTATAGGAGAATTTGTAGGTTATTAGAACATCATATAACATTTATAGAAAGATATAACATTGCTATGATTAAAATTGGAGAGATTACGGATGATGGATCCTTTTAGGGACTAGCAGTGAAAGTAACAATAATGTAACGTATATAACTTAAAAACATTTAATGCATAGTTAATGTATAGCTATGGACGCTATTCATATAAACAAATATGGAGGAAAACATTTTAAATCAAATACATAAATTTTACAATACATATATATAAACTTTATTAAATATGAAAATCAGATAAAATAGGATTTGTATAACATTAAATAGCAAAAAGTAATTGTCATATTCTTTCTCCTACTCCTCACTCATACTCTAAGCGTGTGCACTTACTCTCTATTACACAAAACATTTCAAAACAAAGACACAAACTTTTAAATAAGCATATACAAATTTTGTACTCACATACACAAACTTTTGACCAACCAAAAATAAAGAACAAGAAGGAAATAAAAATGAAAACTCTGAAATTCATAACATTTTGGGAATAAGAAAATAAAATAAAATAAAAAAGACAGCAGAAATGAATGGGAAGAACTAAAAGGAAAAGAACCAGGAACTAGAGGTGAGATGAAAAATGAAAAAAAGAAATTTTATGTTTAAGGTTTACAAATGGAAGAGATGAAAATGGACGCTGCATATTGAAAGTGTGAGAGAAAAAAAATGAAGGAAAAGAGTGTTGGGGGGTGGGGAGAGTTAAAATAATAAAGAAAACAAAAAGGAAGAAGAGGCACGAGGGAAATAGGAGAGATGAGAGAAAAAAAAAAAAGAACTATAAATGCAACTCGATACATTTTAGTTGTACATAAAATATGATAGTAAAAAAAAGAATGGTGTTTAAGGCAGTTGTGCCCATATCTAGACAGAGTGAAACTGAATGCCATGATAGACTAAGAGTTGTGCCCATATCTAGACTGAGATATAGTGAATTTGAATGGCATATTAGACTAGGACTTAGTTTGGTAAAGTTTTGTGAGGGAATGTTCCTGCTCTAAAAAAATATAAATCAATTTTTTATTTTTAATAAATAGAAGATAGATGTGTTTTTATTGTTGACTTTTAATAGTTTATGGATGTTATTAAGAATTCTCAAGAATAACTTTTTAAAGTTAATTTATGCTCTTTAAATATTATAATATATTTATCAAACACTACTTTTATAATTTATGTTTATTGAAAGTTACATTTTTTTTACTAAATAATACTACTATTACTTTTTAAAAGTAACTTTTAAGAGTAAAAAAAAACCTCAAAAACTCTAAAAACAACCCATCAATCCTAAACCTAGCCTAAGATTGTTGGATGGATGGTCAAGCTACCTCGTCCTTTACGCGTTGTCTCGCTTCCCAATTTTTCGATGATTCATCTTGCTTCCCAATTGCTCCTTTTATTTACTGTAAAAAGGGTTTCTTATCACTCAATTTATTTAATCCAAATCACCAACATTTTTGAAGTTCATTAAACTCTTATTTCATTAGATTCAGGTTGCCATAAGATTTTGAATCACTTGAAACCAACCGAACTTTAATATATTTACTTTTAAATTCATTTTATATAGTATTAGTTTAATTTGATTTTAAACTTATTATGTTACACATAAGTTAAGTTGGGTTGTATTTAAACAAAAATAAATGAGTAAGCACACAAGTTTGGTCTACTACATTACATTTGTTTTCTTCTAATTTTAAGTTGACTTCATCTCTCTTAATTTATTCAGATGGAGTACACCAACTTCCCTCAATTTTTTTTAATGGTCACTTCCATCGATTCTAACTTTTAAATGTTAATAATTAGAAAAAAAAAAAGTAATTACTATTCTACCTTTTGACAAATAGAAATAACTTAGTTTTGTTCTAATCACAACAACAAATTAAATGCAATTAAAAGGAGCATAAGGTAGAATAGTCATTAATTAAGAGAACAAGACTAATTAATTATTCAGAGGTAGATAATAAATAAAAGTGAAGAAATAAATAAAAATGATTTTGTAAAGTACTATCAATTTTTTTAATTTTGAGCTTTTCTAATTATTTTCTTAATTTTTGTTTATAATTGAATCCGGACAATTATTTGATAGTAATGTAAGTAGTATTTTTTTATTCAATAATGTAAGTAGTACATATATTGTTTAAGAAACTAGTCAAAAGTTTTTAAAACTCAAATTTTGTTGAAAGCCATTAGAATTGGTCTAATAGTGAGGAGTATTGGTAATATGTATGGGGTGTTAAATTTAAACCTCATTAAATGTAATTTCTAAAAAAAATTAAAAGTTTTTGAGCTTTCAATGCATAATTGGTTTTAGGAGAGCTTTCAATATACTTCATTGTAATGAAATTTTAAAAAATTATTTTTTTAATTAAAAGCTTTCATCTTATTGATCCGAAGAGTTAATAACTAAATTCAAAAGAAAAATAAATTTGCTATTTAAATGGCCATAGATTGGATTTGGGGGTGGGGAGATTTACGAGGAATGCAAAGAGAGTGGAGGGACACATGAGATGGATACCAAAAGCAACCTAATCCCATTTGGGGAAGTGATTCCCAACTTGGGCCATGCTTCCATTAACGAAGCACACTGCGCGTGGACCCTTCAACTTTTTCGTCGCAGTACATCTGCCCGCTGTTGCCTGTTGGATTTGCATTGGAAAAAAAAATCTTTGATAATTATTTATTTCAAAAAGTTCTTCACATAACTTTATGAATGGAAAAATGAATGTAATAAATGTAAAAAATTTAACCTAAATATTGTCCTTTGTTTTGCTCTCTTTAATTTGAGGCATGCTATGTTTAGACTCACTCTACATCAACCACTCAAATGAATGCCTCTTTATTTTTTATTTTATTTTATTATATTTTTAACACATCTTAAGCGTGTATATAAAGTATCAAGACTAAAATATATAGCATTTCTCTTTTAATTTTTCATCTTGAGTGTTCAAACTTATGGAGATCACTCTCTTCTTTTTCTACAAGTTTGTACTTTTGTTTTTTTTGGAAATGTTTATTTTGATCCTTAAATGTGTAAGTTCAAGTCATTTTGGTCAATGGAATTCAATATTTAACATTTTAATCTTTAAAATTGTAAGTTGTATGTCAAATTAGTTTCTTAATTTATTATTATTATTGTATTGTCACGTTTTCACTAATTTTTCACATTAAATGAGAATGACAAATGTGTGACAACACTAAAGGCTAGAAATATAATTGCGATGACACTTGAAGATATAAATATTAGTTGTTATTACAACATCATTTACCATCATAATTGTTATGACGACCTCATTTGCAGCTACAACTCGTTTGTAGTCTCAATTATCATTATTGTCCCTTTTAATGTGATTAATCAACAAAATGTGATAATATAATAATGATAATAAATTGAGGGACTAGTTTGACCTACAACTTAAGGATTAAAAAATCATATTTAAAATTTTAAAGACCAAAGTAACTAAAATTTACACTTTCAATGACCAAATTGATTATTACCCCATTTTCCCCCACTCCCTACATATGATGTTGTTGTATTG
This sequence comes from Nissolia schottii, assembly GCA_003254905.1. NCBI lineage: Eukaryota > Viridiplantae > Streptophyta > Magnoliopsida > Fabales > Fabaceae > Nissolia > Nissolia schottii. Next base: position 88,269 of record QANU01054459.1, read on the forward strand.
ACTAGGACTTGGGGTATTGTATTGATTAGAAGAAGTTGTTGGGGGTGCAAATACATTTATCGTGGAATCATCCGAATTTTACTCTCTTTTTTTTTCAATATAAATATATCACTTTTATTTTCTTATTGATTTTTTTAAAAGTTGATTAAGAAAGCAAGAAAAAAAAATTACTTAAAATTAAAGTCTGAGAAAAGCTAACAAGTAACCACTTGTTAAGGAAGGAGTGATAATTTTTGTATTAAAAAAATAAAAGTTATATGTTTTTTTAATGAAAATAAATGCATTTCAAGCTTAAAAATTATTAATTTATCTTCCTTAACCAACGTTCTTAGGACATTATTTAGCAAAACTCATAAATTTTTTTTATTGTGTTGAGTATATAAAAAATAGTAATTTTTAATTCTTTAACAAGTACTTTTAAAACATCTATTAACAAATAAATTTGTTAACCCCTTAACCTATTTTTGTTTAAGTAATGTTATTTATACAACTTAAATTTTTAGATAACTAACGACCACTCTAAAAAAGTAAGGTCTGCCATGGAAAGAGAAGAAGTGAAGTAAATAAAATATTATGGACCCGCACTTTTATGAGTGTGATTGTTGGTTGTCTAAAAATCATTTCTATTTTTTGTTTTTCATTTTGGTCTCCTAACTAATATTTTCTTTATTTTTTTTGTCTTTTCTCTATTTTTCATTCTTAAAAATATGGAAAATGATAGGATAACAACTTTGATAGCTCTCCCTTGAGAGTTATCTTTTGCTTTGTTTTTGTATGAAAAACTAATATTAACATTTACATTCTTAAGCGTTTTAACAAGTTTTTGGTACTCCTTTCGTCCAATATTACATGCCACCTAGAAAACATAGACACTTCATGAGATTGTCGTGTCCCCGTGTATGACACGCTGCGAACACCGACACACGAAGACACTCGTTTGACACACGTGTCAGAAAGTGTCCAAATAAAAAATTCATAATTAGTTGTGTCCAAGCATGTCTAAGTAAAAATATTTTAAATATTAAATAATTTATAATAATATGGATATTTAGAAAATTAACAAGTATTGACACATGAAAATATCTTCAATGTTCCATATATTTTGGAAAGTATTTAAAATTAGTAGTTTAATATCATTGAAAGTATTAGAATATTACTATAAATATTTGATTTTATACCTATATATGTCATATTGTGTCTTGTAAAATTTTGAAATTGGTGTGCCAACATGTCGCGTGTCGTGTCGTGTCCAGTGTCGGTGTTAGTGCTTCATAGCATGCCACTTTTGATAAATACACAAAATTAAGAAAACAATTAATATGCACACACTTAAAGAAAACATCAATTGCTTAGACTAAATTACCTTTCAATAATTAATACAGAGTATAAAGTTCATAATAAATATGGGTATAGTTGAAAAGATAATAATTAATACTTCCTTAATTTAATCAAATGACAACTACTTTTGGGTAACAAGTGATCTATATCTATATCTATATTTATATCTATATATATAAGAGTGGAGGGAGGGAGTATTTTCTAGGATGTTTATGTTGAAATAACCTTTATGCATTCTTCATCCATTTTTTTAGATAGTTCTAGGGTGTTTGTTTAATGTGTTTCAAGTGTGGAGGTCATCATAGAGTCAAGTATACAATAGGGGTCAAATCAATTTCAGAATCGCTTGAGCGATATACCAATCGATCAAGCGGTTGTGTCACAGAATCACAAGTGTCTCATAACTCTAAGGACCACTTGAGCGGTGTGCCAACTGCTTGAGCAGTTATGTCACATAACTAAAATGATTTTTGTTACTTAAGGTATCACTGACTAGTTTCCTAGTCGCTCGAGCGGTAGATAGATACCTAAACTTGTGTTAAAAGAATATTCCACCCCTTTTCATTGGTATTCTACGTTTTTGAGAACAAGAACCCTAAGAGAGAAAATGGCACGAAAGTTCTGAATTTTTGCAATTTTTCCTCTATGTATTCTTTTTTCTCTTTAAACTCTTTTGTTTTATTTATGTCTTCAATTAGCATGAACTAATTTTCTTTTAGCTAGGGTTTAATGTAAACTATCATGATTATATTAAATTGATTCGAGGTTATTCAGATATGATTTGTGTTGAGTGTTTCTATCAATTCACATTCCTTTTAGTTTATTGGTCATTTATCAATTAATTTTTAGTCTTGTTTGCAAATCGAGAGAGGGAAAACAAGAGCGCATAAGATGGAATCACCACAAATTTAGCGAAAGTCAAAGATGAATAAATGTGATTTTTGTGGTAATCCTTAGGAACTCACTAAGCAATCAAGCTCTGAACAAGTTAATTCTCACTAAGAGATTAGGTGAATAACTTGAGAGAAGACAATTATTGTGTCCTTGAGAGAGGTATTTAATTAGTCGAGGAGTCCTGACCATCAACATAACAAGTTATGAATTGAACAATTGAGAATTAAATTAGCAGAAGTCGTGGTAGGTAAAGTCAAATGCCCTAGTTATCATTCTCTTTGAATTAAAACACAGTACACTATAAGAAAACAGACTATTACCGTCTGCAAATTACTGTCAGCAAAACACTGACGGTAATACCGTCGGCAAAATCTACAAACCCGATGGCAATCAAGTCAACGAAGGAAAATCAAGCATTTATTAGCCGATTACCGTCAGCTAGATCTACCAATGGTAACACCAATGGTAAATCACATTACCGTCAGTTGTAATGCATTGGAAAAAGGCGCACCAATTTCCAAACAAACCGCCATAATTTTTGTTTTACCATCGGCTAAACCCGATGGTAATCGTCAACGTACCCATTAATGGTTTTCACCGCCTGGTTACCGTCGGCGTTAGCTGACGGTAATGCCTTCACCGATTACTATAAAATCCCCTCCCCCCACCCTGCTAAGCCTGCACCATATTCTCTTCTCTCACCCATCCTCCCCATAGTTATCTGTCGTACGATGCTTTTGTCATTGAGGACGTATTATTAATTTAATTTGTTGGTTATCAGTCTGGCGTTGCATAAACTGAGCCATCGAATGAATATAAGGTCCAAGATATATAGTGGTAATCAGTCCGTTGGGGGAATAATGATGATTTGGCTCAATCGATGGTGGGTCTCAAGTTGTCTACCACCAAGCTGACTACCACTATCTTGGACTTTGTTTTCATTAATCGCTCAATGTATTATCCATTTAATTTTTGCCAAGCAGGATAACGTCACGTTAATTGGGAGAGTGATAAAGACCAAGTCCAAGGTGGTGGTAATCAGGTTGAGGGGTCGTCACGTTATTATTTCCCCAAGTTGACTGCCACCTTCTTGGACTTCGTCTTTATTAATCACTCAATTAAAGTATCGCTAGGGTGGGCAAAAATTAATTTGACATTACCGTCAGATTATACAGATGGTAAAAACCTTAAACCCTAATCCTGATCCAATATTACTGTCGAGTAGACAGACGGTAAATACTATCGTGTTACCGTCGGACAAAGGCGCGAGCCGACAGTAACGACTTCGAAATTGGTGTAGGATATAGGGCTAGGGCATTATCATCGGAATATACAAACTAACTGACGGTAATGTTGCATAACCAAAATGAATTGTTTTCATTCTGCTAAATTACTGTCGGATGGTCTAAGTCGACGGTAGGTAACCAAAATAATTTGGCTCCGAATGTTGGCGCCACATTTATTTGTTTACCGTCAGCTTATATATCTGACCGAGGGTAACTTTTTTGATTAAACGACTCATTTTGATATATATTTGTTACCGTCGGTATATCAGTTTACAGTCGGAGAATTCCGACGGTAATGGTCAGAACCCAAAACTTAAGCGATTTTCCTTTCTCTTCTCCCCATTCTCATACTTCTTCTTCCCCACTCTCTCTTCCCCATGACCAATGCTCCGAATGGTGTTCACCACTCTGCCGTGCCACCACCGCGCCGCTACCACCTCGGGTTCTTGTCGCCACCGCCTCCACCGCTAGCGGTCGACCTTCTCCTACATTGTTGGTTCAATTTGTTTCATCCTTTGTTTGCCACTTTATTTTCCTTTTCTTTTAATCCACTGCCACTATTGATGCATGCAAACTCCCTGTCTCAGTCTCTCTCTCTTTGCTTCCTCTATGTCTCTATCGATTTGGGGGGGTGTGTGTTGGCTGATTTGGGCGGTGGGTGCGTGTATGTTGTGTTGGTTTGGTGGCTAATGGTGTGTGTGTGGTGGTTCGGTGGTTAAGAGTGGTGTGAGGAAAAAAAGGATGGTGATGAGGTGGGTTGTTGGTGATTGAGGGTGGTAAAGATGAGGTGAGTTGTTGGTGGTTGAGGGTGGTAGAGATGAGGTGGTTGTGAGTGATTGAGGTTATGTTTTCTGTTAATTTTTTTTGTTGAACAAAATGTTAATTACAAAAATTCATTCAGTTGAGTGTTCAGGGAAATTTCGCTTGATGAGACCTTTGCTTGTTGCAGTTTGTCTTATTCCGCAATATTGATTCTATGGAAGCTTACAAGAAATTAGCTCCCACTCCATGTTGCTTGCTTGCCACTTTATTGAACTTTTTCTCTTAATCCGCTGTAGAGTTAATTTCGGAATTGGAATTGTCTATGTTTGAGTTGATTTTGTCTTGTTTTGCTAATTGCAAAATTGTTGACGTGAACTTGTAGATTTGTTGTGAGGTTGAGGATCAAAGGAGATTTGAACAAGCAACTTGCTCAAGCCAAGGACTTCCGCAATAATTAGGTATATCTGCAATAACTTTATTGGTACTAGGATAGATACTTACTTTCTTATGATAGATTTGTAGGATTGGAGTTGTATGGCTAGATTAGGAGAAGGAACTCTTAGCATTTCTTTCTGACATTATTTGAATTGATGTGATGTCAACGGTGATCATATATTGTTTACGGAGATTGGAGGGCCTATGTTTTAGAACGGTTTAGAAAAGATTGTGTGGAATTATGAACATTAAGTTTCCGAAATGTTTGTGCTTTCCTTTGTTTCCAATTTAATTTTTGCAAAACTATGTCTTCTTCCTTTGTTTAAGTGCGAGAATGATTTTGTCTATGTAGAGTTAATTTTGGAATTGGAATTGTCTACGTTTGAATTGATTTTGTCTTGTTTTGCTAATTGCAAAATTGTTGACGTGAACTTGTAGATTTGTTGTGAGGTTGATGATCAAAGTATATATTAATCGCTTTATTTCAAATTGGTTATGAAAATGATATTTCTATAGCGTAGCTCCCTATGGGCCTGGGCGATCATCCCTCCGCTCCTATCGTCATTGAGGACGACGAACCCGCAGCAACCCCACCCTAGTCCGACGAGCCTGACTACGAAACCCCTTTCTGGGACATGGACGTGGACAAGGGTGTGCACATGGACGTCGACATGGACGGGGACATGCACGTGGACTCAACATGGATGGGGACGTGCACGTGGACGTCAACGCGGATAGGGATGTGCACGTGGACGTCAACGTGGATGGAGATGTATACGTGGACGTCAACGTGGACAGGGACGTGGACGTGGACGTGGACGTGGAGGACCCTGAGGAGGACGAAGAGGATGAAGACCCCGACGAGGATTGAATATGTTGTGTATATTTTGAATATATTATGTATATTATTTGCATTTTTAACTATGTAATGAATCTAAACATGCAATGATATATATGAGAAGTACCACTTTGTTGAACTACTTTGTGAATTTATTTGTTATCTTTGCTAATGAAAGGGAAGAGAGTAAAGATGTTGCAAATATCTATCTGTGTAATTAAGTTGATGTTGTAACTCTCACAATCAATGTAATGATATATAATAATTATTTATAATTTTATTTAATAAGATAACTATATTATTTATATCAAAATTGTAATTAAAATAAATAATAATTCTTCAAAAATAAAAGATTAATTTAATTTTTTTAAATATTTGCTTATTACCGTTGGCTACCACCAACGGTAATATGGCCACTATTACCGGCGACAAAATACCGACGGTAAATACTTACCATCGGAATATTCTTTTAGTTTAATTAGCGTCGGTTATAGGTGACGGTAACATTTAAATAAAATATTATTATTATTAACGATTGATAGTTCTGACGGTAATCCGGTTCAAATGGCCTATCATGTAAATCAGTTATCGTCTGCATTGACCGACGAAAGTTAGCGTCGGTGATTCTCCTCAGATGCGAAATTGGTTTCCATCGAACCCNGTATAATCTATTTATTATACGATTAATAACAAAATTGTTAAAGAGAAAAGCCCAAAATCAAAGCTAAATGAAAAATCACATAGTCGGTCGGACACGTCATTTATTTCACCACCAACTTATTAGCCTCGTTAAGTCGGCCTCACTACAGCCCTAGTCGTTAGTTGTGACACCTCAGCCCCCCATCACCCATCTAATCCAAACTTTTCTATTTTTATTTTGGGTTAATTAAGTTTTTAGTCCCTGAAATATGAAAAAGTTTTGTTTTAGTCCCTTATGACAAATTTTAGTCCTTATAAAATGTGAAAATTTGATTTTGGTCCCTGTAGACAGTTGGTGATGGACGGTGATGACATATCAGTTAACCCGTTATCAGGGACCATTTCTACATCATCGTCCATAACTAATTGTCCACAGGGACCAAAATCAAATTTTTACATTTTATAGGGACTAAAACTTGTCATGAGGGACTAAAACCAAACTTTTTCATATTATAGGGATTAAAAACTTAATTAACCCTTTTATTTTTGGTCATATCCAATCCACAGTTGTGTGCTGATCTGTTTTCCAAAAACACGAGGGAATCTTGTGAGCCATAACATTAACATAGTTTAATGCCTCAAGCTCAGCATGTTAATTTCCCTTTCTATATAACCTCCCCCATTACCCTCCCTTAAAGTTCTACTAATTAAAATACCAATATCCCACCCGCCCTTACATTCTTAGCCACCATGAAGCCCAATGCTTCCGGCGAAGGATCTATGACCAATATTGAGTCCAGCAGATCTTTCGGAGAGAAGCTCCGCCGGGCCTGCGAGGCGGCAATCTCCGCAGACACATCGAAGCAACGGAGGCTTTGTAGCCGCCGTGGAGAAGACCCCATAAAAACCTTGATGTTCTTGGGGTCTTGGACTCACACATAACTCATGAACTCATGTATCATCTTCAATCATGAGAGAAAAACTTTCTTGTGTTGGGCTAAAAAAAATTTGAATGATGAATCTATGAAAGGGCCAAAATTCATGCAAAATAATTGTCACATACATACATATGGCTGTACTTTATATATGATTAATACATGTAGCCGTGATGTATATTTATTAAAAGCTAGACCTAGATCAGACCTGTAATATTATTTCATTATAATAAAATTATCGTTTATCTGTGCTTGCGGAAGCTTGTACAATTTGAAGTTCTTTTAATTGTGAGTTGAAATCAAAGAAACAACGAAAATAACTCTTCATCCATGGAGTTTCTTAGTTTTTTTTTTTGTTGTAACATTTATAATAAACTCTTTATTAGGACAATTTTAATTTAAAAAAAAATATAATTCACGGATAAAAAGGAAAAATTGAATTGTCGTTTATGGGAGAGTGAGATTGTAGAAACGACAAGTCGTATTATCGAGAAAGCCATTCATTCCACAAGCGGTGAGAGTGCAAGGAGCTCTCGCAAGTTCACACAATCTTCAGACAGCGTCCGTCGTTACCGATCAAAATGGCCACCGTGATCGACGGCAAGGCCGTCGCGCAAACCATCAGATCTGAAATCGCCGAGGAGGTGCGCGCCCTCTCTAAAAAATACGGCAAGGTAAAAAAAAAAAATAAAAAATCCTCCTAATCGAAATCGTGAATCGAAATTACTGTGAATTAATATGTGGAATGAGCGAAGCATCATCGTGTGTATGGTTTGACAGGTTCCGGGGCTGGCAGTGGTGATAGTAGGGAACAGGAAGGATTCGCAGAGCTACGTTGGGATGAAGAGAAAGGCCTGCGCTGAATTAGGGATCACCTCCTTCGACATCGACCTTCCTGAACAAGTTTTCGAATCCGATTTGATCAAGCAAGTCCACCTCTTGAATGCTAACCCTGACGTTCACGGTATTCTTATTCTTTGTAGATTTCGATTTTCGTTTTATATTAATTAATCTGAAAAATTGTGAAATTGTAATATAGTTATGCTTTTGGAATATTTTACTCCTCTGCTGAGCACGTTATTAGTAGCTGAATTTTGTCATGTTTTGAGGGAAAATCACAAGATAAATACGTGAATTTCTGTAGATTTAGATTTTTGGTCCTAATCCTAGTGATGCAAGAATGAGATTTCGGTTTATATTAATCACAACTGTGAAATTGTAATGAGTTATGCTTTTAGATTATTTTACTAATCTTCTAAGCACGTTATTAGTAGCAATTTTTTTTTTGTTTTTTGTGTAAAGGCTTGGTTTGCTTATATGCACACAGGTATATTGGTTCAGCTTCCGCTGCCGAAGCATATAAATGAAGAGATAGTTCTGAGTGAAATCAGCCTTGAGAAGGATGTAGATGGCTTCCATCCATTGAACATTGGCAAGCTTGCGATGAAAGGCAGAGATCCTCTGTTCCTGCCATGCACTCCCAAGGCAAATACTCTTGAATCTGAAATATATTGGAGTGAATTTCCCCCAACCTATTTCGTATCTCTTTAATATAGGGTCCTCTTGTAACAAATTATTGAGATGAATGATTTTAAAGGCAACAAATCTATCAAAGTAATCTGTCAATTTTTTTTTTCTTAAAACAAACTAATCTGGGATTGATGTGTTGTTATCTTCAAGAAGTACCTTCTATTGACTGAAATTCCTGTTGAAATTAGTTGGAGTTGGCAATTTTTAATTTTTGTAGCTAAAGCATAATTTTCAGTTATGAGGTGGCTTATGCTTAGACTTTGGGTTTCGGTGTAATAATTTTGACCTATGTTGTTTTGGAGAGGTGATGAACTCATGCTAAAAGTGAAATATCTGAAATATTTGAACTCTANATTTATACATGGTGCATTAAGTTATCATATCAATCCTTTTAGGATCATCAAGTATTCATGCATCCTAATTATGGTGTGTGAGAGAGTATGAGTTATGTATGAAAGTGTCTATACATCCTAGTTATGGTGCATAATAGTTTATGAATGAAAAGTCTCATATTGTATGAGTGTTGCATCTTTTAAGTGTTATTGAGTTTGAGTAAAAAACACTTGAGTGAATTATGGTTTAGGGTGAGTTTTGATATTAGAAAATACCAATTTATTCTTAACAAATTTTATCAAGAATCAATTACAAAAACCAAACACATGATAAAGACTTAAAATAAAATATTTTGATGTTTCCAATACTTTTAATGCATTGAATAATTCATATTTTTATGTTTTCAATACATATTTACATTTTACTAGTTTTAACAATTGCCTTTAGCAAAAACCCAAAAAAGTTTGGTTTCACTCTCAAGTAATATCCCTTAAAAAGGTTTCCAAAAGTTTAAATGATACGTTGCAATAGAGAAATAAATATTTGTTCAATTAATTGTTAAAAAAATAGATAAATTAATAGTTCAGCAAAGTCGAGACATACTCCCATAGTTAAAAAAAAGAATCATATTAGGACAGTGAAAGTTTGGAATTGTTTGATTGGGCATGCAAGATGCATGATCACGTGAAAAAGCTGGAGGATCTATATATATAATTAGTCATGATGGCGATCCTAACTTGATTTTACCTAGTAGACAGGGCATTGAGTTAACACAAATTGCTTTGAACAAAGCACGTGCAAGTAGCCCAACATCATATACCAAGTAAGTTCTGATATATATTGCATTGAAATTAATATTGAATTTGAGTTTTTTTTTAAAGATGATTTTAGAGAGGCTTAAACTTAAGATTCGACAAGTAAATACTATTTTATATTCATTCACTAATACTCAACAATGCTCGACTCATAATATAAGTTAGGTGACAGCTAACTTAGTTCTAAATATGTTTTGGACCTTCGTTGATCCTTAATTTTTAATTCTAAAAATGATCTCATGCCAATTTTTTAATTGTAATTCGAGTTATTTGATTTTTTATTTTGTAATGAGCGTCATTTATCAAAATATCTTATTTTCTTAACCTAATTAAGTCTTGCCGCCGCCACCGCCACCCCCTCAACGACGGCATGCTAGGAAATAGAAACAACAGAAATTTCCAAATGAATGACAGAATTATATTAAAAGCAAAAGGTATTAATTTAGTTAGTTCCACCAAAACTCCGGAGCCACAGGAACTCAAGAATTGATTTTGGTTAAAATTCACATCAACCAGAGTCACAACTCACAAATACAATTGAATTTTTTTTTTCCAAACAGAAAATTATACTGAGAGAGACTAAAAATCCTGCTAATGGAAAAATCAACAAAAATAAACTCAAAACAGTTCTCCAATTGTTGTGAATATCTGACAACCTTAAAAGCACGTAGAGAAGCTAAGAAATTTAGCCTATCCCAAAGAAGATTAAAGGATGAAACAACTGGAGAAAGTTTTATCATTTCGTGATAAATATAATTGACCATGAGGAAACATTAATGGTTTTCAAATGATCGTATAGTTAAGTTCGACTATAGCATCAAATCCATTAATCCGCTTGCTATGGCCCAGTCTCAGACTCTCAAACTTTCCTTAGGTTGCACGTATGTTACTTTATATATCCTCCATTTCAGAAAGATTATTTCAACCCAAATTAACGTTTGATAGAGTAGCCTGTTGGGATTTCATAATCTACATCATGTCAGATTACTAGGGATTATAGGATTTCATAAATACATGTGTCCATGGCTATTGATTGAAATCCCTTGCAACACTTGATCACGAGCGAGAACGTTGGGTTTGTGGTCTTCCTCAACCAAACCTCCTTAGTTCCTCAATGGGACCTTCTGTTTCTCTTCAGATGAGGAGAAGTGCAACATTTCCCGATTTGGTGTGTTGGGGATCATAACCGTTCCTAACGTATTTAAGCTCACCAGGTTTCTCATTATCCCCTGATGAGCCAACACTGACATCTACTCATTAGGCTCACATTCGTTTTCTTTAAGTCTAACAAGCTTTTAACCAAACAATTAAATCACAAAAATAAGCCATTTTTTATAAATAACTAATATAATTGTTATCGAATATGGGCCCACAAATATTGGAAATATAAATTTCCAACAATCTCCCACTTGGGCTACATATCGTTCTTTAAACAATTATATCACAAGTTCCTTAGGAGCGCATCTGAATGCTATTTATCTTTAGACTTTCTTTAACAATCTGGTCCATCTCATGTATCAATGATGGAATTACTGCAACTTTTGTCACCAGAAATTGTGACTAAACCACAATGATCACCATATCAATACACTTAATGACATAGATCAAATGTGGATGAGTAGCATGGAAATTACATGCAATGTGATCTCAATCATGTACATTTCCAACTGGTCATTCTTTAATCTTTAGTGAGATCAATCCAAAGTCCTTAAATGCAATAGAATCATTGCATATACAAAACATAAGCGAGTTCAGAATTGAATCATAAACCATCAACTTTATTATGCATAAATCAAATAAATGATATCCAAAAGAAAAATAGAACAAAATGACTCCCACTAAACTAAGGTATCCTCACGAATAACACCCATGTGAGCAGTATGCTCATGAAAAACCTTAGGTCCTTAGGTGTTAAACCCTTAGTTAATGGATCAATTAGCATAAAATTAGTCCCTATAGCTATATGTTTTATGAAAATCTGTTTATTTTGAACTCTTTCTTTAACAACTAGGAACTTGATGTCGATAAATTTCGACTCCGTTGAACTCCTGTTGTTGTTGGAATAAAGAACTACCGAGTTATTGTCAAAATAAATCCTCAATGGTCGATCAATGCTATCAATTACACGCAAACTAGTGACAAAATTTCGCAGTCATACCCCGTGGTTAGATGCCTCATAGCAAGCTATGAACTCCGCTACCATAGTTGAAGAAGCTATAAGTGTCTGTTTAGCATACTTCCATGAGACAGCTCCTCCTGCTAACATATAAATGTACCCTGATGTGGAGCGCCTACTATCTTGACATCCCGCCAAAACGGAGTCGAAGTACCCGATGATCTCTAAATTGTCCGATCTCCGATAAGTGAGCATGTAATCTTTTGTTCTCTTCAAATAACTCATCACTCATTTGGCCACTTTCCAGTGTTGTGTACTGGGATCGCTCAAAAATCTTCCCAAAACTCCCACTCCGAATGTTACGTCAGGACGAGTACAAACTTGAGCATACATCAGACTCCCTACCGCTGATGCATAGGGAATCTTCTGCATCTCTTTTCTTTCAAGATCATTATTGGGGCACTGTTTGAGACTAAACTTGTCTCCTTTAGTAACGGGTGTGTCTCCAGGTTTACTATCTTTCATGCTGAATCTATGTAAGACTTTATCGATATAGCTTTTTTGTGACAACTTAAGGATACCTTGAGAACGATCTCTTAGTATCTGAATACCTACTACAAAAGATACGTCCCCAAGATCTTTCATCTCAAAATATTTCGTTAGAAATCTCTTGGTTTCGTGCAATAAGCCTATATCGTTGCTAGTAAGCAGAATATCATCGACATATAATACCAGGAAGATATATTTACTCCCACTGAACTTGTGATATACACAATCATCAACGACATTTGCCTCAAAACCGCACGAGGTAATGACTTGATGGAACTTGTGATACCATTGACGGGAAGCTTGTTTGAGACCATAGATGGATTTCTTTAGCTTGCATACCATAGACTTTGGGTCACCTGACACAAATTTTTCTGGTTGTGCTATGTAAATTGTTTCATCAATGTTTCCATTTAGAAACACAGTCTTGGCATCCATCTGATGTAATTACAAATCAAAATGAGCTACCAGTGCCATTATTGTCCTAAAAGAGTCTTTCGAGGATACTGGAGAGAAAGCCTCTTTGTAGTCAATGCCTTCCTTTTTAAGTAAGGCCTTTAGCAACAAGACGAGCTTTATATCTCTCGACATTGCCATTTGAGTCCCTCTTAGTCTTAAATATCCATTTACAACCAATGGGCTTCACACCTTCAGGAAATTCGACAAGATCCCAAACATCATTGTCTTTTATAGACTTCAACTCATCATTCATGACATCAATCCACTTATGAGAGTTTGAACTGCGCATAGCTTGACAGAAGTTGATTAGATCATCCTTTGTTAAACCAATGTCATCCTCATGTTCTTGGAGAAAGATAATGTAATCATTTGATATCGCACTTCTCATCTCTCTTGTGGATCTCCTTAATGGCACTTCTTGAGGTGGTTGAGTTTGTTCTATAGGTGGTGCTTGATAAAGAACCTCATTAACGTTGTCTTATTCTAGAATAATGTTAGGATTGTCTAACATTGGAGCTATTTCTTAAACAATGATTTGAACAATGACTTGATCACTGTTAATAACAGGTTCTTCTTCAAAGACAACATTCCTTATGTTTCCTTCCCTTTCAAACTCAACTTCCTCAAGGAATCTCGCATTTCCCGTTTCAAAAAAGGATCTTGATATGGGATTGTAAAACTTATACCCCCGAGAGTGTTTAGCATAACCAATAAAAGATCAATTAATCGTTCTTGAGTCCAGTTTTCTTTCATGTGGCCTATAAGGCCGTGCCTCAGCTGGACAGCCCCAAATGTGCAAGTGCCTTGTGCTAGGCTTTTTGCCAGTCCATAGCTCATAAGGGGTTTTGGTTATTGTCTTGCTTGGTACTCTATTAAGGATATAAACTGCAGTCTTTAAGGCTTCTCCCCAAAGTGACTCTGGCAATGAAGAATGACTAATCATACTTCTTACCATATCCTTAAGAGTTTGGTTTCGTTGTTCTGCAACACCATTCATGCTGGGTTTGACCGGCATGCTGTATTGCGGAACAATTCCACACTCATTGAGGAAAAGAGCAAAGGGTCCCAGACGTTGTTCTCCTGATCCGTCATATCTATCGTAGTATTCACCACACCGATTAGATTTGACAACCTTAATTTTCTTTCCAAGTTGAAGTTCTACTTCAGCCTTGAAAGACTTAAAACTGTCTAGGGATTCGGACTTCTCATGAATTAAATATAGATAACCATATCTAGAGTAATAGTCTATGAACGTAATAAAGTATTCTTGTCCATTCCAAGAAGCGTAGGAAAGGGACCATAAATGTCCATATATATTAGTTCTAAGACATCCTTAGCTCTTTCGGCACCTAATTTCCTTATGTTCGTTTGTTTTCTCTTGATACATTCAACACAGACTTAAAAGTCAGAAAGATCTAAGGGTTCAAGAATTTCATCTGACACAAGCCTCCGAATTCTCTGTTTAGAGATGTGACCTAAACGCTTGTGCCATAAAGTGGCT
>QANU01054515.1:0-11570 GCA_003254905.1 Nissolia schottii
AAGTGTATTCAGGGCTAGATAGCGAGTACGGAGTGGACTCTGTAATCCATTATTCCCGAGGAACTTAGCATTCTTCTAAGTGCCTCTCTACAATTTAATTCTAAGTGATGAAAAGAAAATGAAATTCCTAATCAAGGACCATTCTTGTTCCTCCTTGATTAATATTCCCTCCCTACGACATGCATTTCCACCCCCATAGGAATCCTTTGGGAAGGACCCCAAATTTCTCTGCCTCCTTGAATTTGTTCCTTTTACCTCTATGAATTTCGGGGAAGGATCCCCAGGTCAAGATTGAACGTTCTACTCGTGGAAAGAGAGAAAAGAAAGACACCTAGAGACAAAACCTTCCCTCCGTCTTATTGCGTGTTATGGAAGTCATGCAGTTGTAGTAGGTGGACAAGCCCAATTGGGTTCGTCAGGAGAAGTTTACAAGTTATCCTACCATGCTCAAGATCTCTTGCCCACCCTTGGAAGTTGGAGGAAGAATTAGAGGAAGTGAAACCACCGCTTTTGGAAACTAAGAGAGAGTTGGACCACTGAGGTTGGTGTGTAGGTGAGTAATTAAAAGAAAATATAAAGGAAGTGGAAGCTAGAAGAATGAGGGAAAACATAAGTAATGAGGAAGTCGGTGGGACTTGGGCAACGGGTAAAACATGAAGGAAAGAAAAGCAGGGTAGCAGTTCTCCCCAAGTAAAAGCAACCCAACATACACAATGAACGGGTATGTAAACGGACCTCGTGCCTAGAGGAACCTAGCATGCAAAGGAGGGGAACTAAGAGTTGACTAGAACGACCACCAAGGGATTAATGAAGGTTGTTCACCTTTTTGTCCATCACCATGTTATTGGACAGGCTTACAGTCAGGGGATACGAAACAGAGGGACAAGTAGTGTATGAAGTACAACGAAGGTGTTAAGGAAATTGAGTGTGTATGAAAATACCGAAAGATCATATCTTGGAGGATCAAAGATGTAACAGGAGTATAAGGGAATACGAGTAGGTCCCTGTAAGTGAGTACAAGCTCGAATCGATCGAAAGTTACACTGAACAGCCATCACCTTAGCACGTATTGGGGGTAAACATAAGACCCCCAAGGAGCTAAAACATGGGCGTTAATACAAGGGAACCGAGCTGGTGGAGTCCACCTTACGAAGTTTGAGGAGTTAGGTGTATGTGATAAAGTTTATACATAAGAGGGAGCACCTGTAAAGACTTAAGTTGGAATTACAGATGTTAAGATGGCAAGGGATTGTTATGGGAAACTAAAAGAAACAGAAGGTGGCTGTTGCGGAGACTATCCCAAGGTCTAAAAAGGGAGCAATCCCTTCGAATGCTATCTCCTCCACAATTAAAGACCAAATACAAACCTGGAACCTGCTCTACCCAAAGAACGATTCACATAACTATATTGGAAGGGGTACACCTGAATCATGGAGCCAAGAGCAATAGCAAAAAGGTGTTAGAAAAACTAGTGGAGAAAACGGAAAGCTGGGTAAAGTATAAATTACCAAACTTTGGATAAGTCAGATGGGTATACTAAGCCTCATATGAAAAGAGTCTCTGAGGGCTTAAGTGTACCATAGATATCGGAGAGGGCGAATCAGTATTGGAGTGTCGTGGGAGACGACAGCGGTTAAAGGCGACCGGAGGTTCGAGTGAATGGGACAATTCTGGTAACTAAGATAAGGCAAAAGCTAGTCATACCAGAGAAAAGAGAGAACAATCCTTCCAACTTTAATTTCCATAATAACCTGGAGTAGACGTGAGACAAAAAGACCCAGCGCAAGTCTGGACTCAGTTACGCAAAAGGATAATGACCGATACCCCACCATATGAGAAAACCGACCCACGTAACCCTACCAAGACAGAATAAGAAATGTTTGGATACATATTGGGTATGACGCAAAGCTTGGTAAACCCAGGCAATGAGACATTTACCCAAGAAAAACCAATGTTAGCTAACCCAACTCGCAAACTAAGGAACCACCGTAAGACCGGGATGGCAGGTAGAAGCCTGATTACCTTGGACTCGGGTGTCTGTAGAAATTATTCTGTTTGGTATTTCAAAATTCTGCTGACACTAAAATGATTCCTCTCGACCCCTAGAGATGGATGAAAAACTTAAAGTGTCGGAAAAACGGAAATCGGGTCAGTTTCGGACGATTCCGCAGACACTAGAACAGCCCCATTTGGCCCCGTCTAGCCAGTAGAACTGAGCAGAGAGTCTCAAGTCTCTGGGAATCCAACTTGTACCGGGAAAAAGTCCCAAATACCCTAGATTAGCCCCGTAACCTTATTGGGAAGTTTGGGAGATAGTGAAACCGCAAGCGGAACGGTTGTCCGCAGACGCGGGAGCTTAACGATGTATTAAAGGTATCTATAAAAAATACTCCTCCGGAGAAAAATTCACAAACACCTTCTAAGAATAATACTCTTAGGAAGAGGGTAATTAGAGGATCGCGACGGTACAAGCGGAATATTTTTCGAACGACCGTGTGCGACACACCGGGATTGCAAACGATCAAAAACGAGCGAAACGGGACCGAGGTGGGATCCAATCTGATTTAGCACGTGGGGAGGCAGATATTTTCAAGAAAAATAATTAAATATTCATTGATATTCATTGATTTGACTTGATGATTATCCAAACTAATTAAATAATTAGAAAATAAAATTAAAAAGGGCATTTTGGTAATTTTTGGCAAGGGTAAAATGGTAAAATGAGCATTCAGCCCTAGGGCAATAAATACCCCTCCCCAAAACCGAAATTGACATGAAAAATTGGAATCCTTGCCAGAACTCTGTCTGTTTGCCCGATCGACTGTTGTTCTGTCAAACTGGAGACTCAGACACCGCCTGCCTTAAACCCAGTTCACTTCCCCCAGGAATCCCCTAACCCTAGACCACGAAAAACCCTTCAAGAACCTAAGGAAAGCTGCAGCAAATTCGGCCAAGAGGAGCTGGGAGGCATCCAAGCAAGCTAGGAGCAAGCAGGAAGCGTCAGAACCGGGAAAAGTGGGTAAACCGGACATAACCACTGTCTATGTGGCTTAAGATGTTTGATGATATTCTTGTGATATGTATGCTAGGAGAGATTAGGTTCTTGCTAGGTTATTTTCTTTGATGAGTGATGATGGAAGTTATGTGAATATGTGTTCTATGTGCTAGAGATGCTATGTGTTACATGAACCTAGGCTAGGAAAGCATGAACTTGTGGTTTGAATTGATTATGGAAATGATTTTTGGAAAGCTTGAAAGTATGTTATGGATGTTGGAAATTAGTTAGGAATGATGGAAGAAATGCTCCAAGAATTGGTACTAAGGAACATTGTGGAACATGGAAAATTGCAAGAATTAGGGCTGAAATTCGTCAGGACCCGCTGAGCGGCCAGGGATTTCACTGAGCGGCCTGTGAGCGCTGAGTGGTATGGGAATGCCGCTGAGCGGTCTTCAGCGCTGAGCGGTATACCCTAGGCGCTAAGCAGCCTGAATGAAGACAGCCCTCCCCTTTTCAAAAACTTGTCTTTTTCTGAACAAAAACTCCATTTTTTATACTGCTTGCAATTATCCATGGGTCTACTGATTTTACTAAAGTATGTTACACATTATGAATTAAGGATTTATGTTCAAGGCTTTCTAAAGTATGATAAAGGTTGTGAACTAAGGCTTTATGTTTAATGCATATGAACTGTAACTGGAATGGACTAGAATGATGAATGTTTATGTGATTATGTGTCATGGAAATGGTTTTACAAAAGGAAAGGAAAGGAAAGGAAAAAGGAAAAGAAAGGAAAGGAAAGGAAAAGGAATAGGGCATGACGTCACTAAGTCCCAAAAAGGAAAAGGAAAGAAAGGAAAAAGGAATCTTTTCCTAGCTGTGCCACTAGCCGGCAGGAAAGGCAAGCTGAACCCTGGGCATGCTTCGTCCCTAGCATAAAGACGGGGTAGGGTCCCCTCGCCATCCCTAGCATAAGGATGGATTCTCCTATCGTGAGCTACTAAGGTTTAGCGCAGCCTAGTCCTCACGGTACTGAGACACTAAGGAAGCCTGTGGCGGTAGGCCACCGTTACGGGGGGGTTGAGCTTGAAGTATGTGCTCTAAGTGATATAACTGTACATAAGTGGAGGTGCGAAGAAGCTTATAATTAAAATGGGCACAGTTATAAGTGGACGCGCACTGAAGCTTATTATGTGATTATGTGACTATGTAAAATATGTGATTATGTGTGACTTAGGAAGTAAGATAGAGAACAGATGACTTAGTAATGAAGAATAGGTTCCCCAATCACCTAGTAAATTAGATAAAGCTGCTCAGGCGTAGTATAGATTTTAATAAAAGGTAGGGACATAGTATAACTATGACACTTAGAGACCCCCTGAGCGGCAGAATCATAATTGAGTGTAATACAAGTAGCGAGACCAGAGGTAACCCACTGAGAACCCAGTGTTCTCATTCCCCACTCCTTTATGGTTCCAGGTGAGTACGACGAGGATAGAGAAGACGTCATCGCGGGGCAGGCAACATGAGGGACGAGGAGAGGAGCTATAGGAGATAGAACCCTCCCAAGGGAGGACAGCTGAAGATCAGACGATTAGCTAGTAGATGACATATGTGTATTTGTACTTCTAGGTGATAATTGTGCTTAATACTTATAATACTATTTATATATTGCTTATGAATGTATGAAGGACCGTTGTTTGGTATCTTGGCGTATACTAATGATATCTTTATTTATCGTTACACATGCTATGTTTCCACTCAAAATGCATGCTCTGAACGCGACAAGGCTCCTAATTTACTCTATAAGACGTATAAAGAAAGTTAAATTTGGTCCATATTTTGGGTAGCAATATTTTAAAAATATAAATGGGACTAAGTATTATCCCCACCAAAGCAGATAACAACCTAATGAGTATTGTTTGCAACGTACGCGTAAACAGTTAGCTAGGGTGTTACATTTGGTATCAAAGCAGTTTAGTCCTTTGGAGCCTGAGGACTGAGCTTATCTATGCTTCCGAGCATCCTCCTTTGTTAATTGCCCGGTGTATAAGTATAGTATACACCTTTATGTATAAGGCCCAAGTGCATAAATCAGGGTTCGCAAGTACCAGACACTAATTTGTCATTGTTCCTTGTGCATATTTAGAATAAAATCGCCATGCACTAAGTCTTGTCTTTCAAGGCAAGAAGTAGTGTGGCATAATGCACTCTATCACTTTGCTTTCATGCAACTGTTGCATTTCTCAGGAACATAGAGCCTAGCTAACTCTGTGTCTTGTTAAGTGTATTCAGGGCTAGATAGCGAGTACGGAGTGGACTCTGTAATCCATTATTCCCGAGGAATTTAGCATTCTTGTAAGTGCCTCTCTACAATTTAATTCTAAGTGATGAAAAGAAAATGAAATTCCTAATCAAGGACCATTCTTGTTCCTCCTTGATTAATATTCCCTCCCTACGACATGCGTTTCCACCCCCATAGGAATCCTTTGGGAAGGACCCCAAATTTCTCTGCCTCCTTGAATTTGTTCCTTCTACCTCTATGAATTTCGGGGAAGGATCCCCAGGTCAAGATTGAACGTTCTACTCGTGGAAAGAGAGAAAAGAAAGACACCTAGAGACAAAACCTTCCCTCCGTCTTACTGCGTGTTATGGAAGTCATGCAGTTGTAGTAGGTGGACAAGCCCAATTGGGTTCGTCAGGAGAAGTTTACAAGTTATCCTACCATGCTCAAGATCTCCTGCCCACCCTTGGAAGTTGGAGGAAGAATTAGAGGAAATGAAACCACCGCTTTTGGAAACTAAGAGAGGGCTGGACCACTGAGGTTGGTGTGCAGGTGAGTAATTAAAAGAAAATATAAAGGAAGTGGAAGCTAGAAGAATGAGGGAAAACATAAGTAATGAGGAAGTCGGTGGGACTTGGGCAACGGGTAAAACATGAAGGAAAGAAAAGCAGGGTAGCAGTTCTCCCCAAGTAAAAGCAACCCAACATACACAATGAACGGGTATGTAAACGGACCTCGTGCCTAGAGGAACCTAGCATGCAAAGGAGGGGAACTAAGAGTTGACTAGAACGACCACCAAGGGATTAATGAAGGTTGTTCACCTTTTTTTCCATCACCATGTTATTGGACAGGCTTACAGTCAGGGGATACGAAACAGAGGGACAAGTAGTGTATGAAGTACAACGAAGGTGTTAAGGAAATTGAGTGTGTATGAAAATACCGGAAGATCATATCTTGGAGGATCAAAGATGTAACAGGAGTATAAGGGAATACGAGTAGGTCCCTGTAAGTGAGTACAAGCTCGAATCGATCGAAAGTTACACTGAACAGCCATCACCTTAGCACATATTGGGGGTAAACATAAGACCCCCAAGGAGCTAAAACATGGGCGTTAACACAAGGGAACCGAGCTGGTGGAGTCCACCTTACAAAGTTTGAGGAGTTAGGTGTATGTGATAAAGTTTATACACAAGAGGGAGCACCTGTAAAGACTTAAGTTGGAATTACAGATGTTAAGATGGCAAGGGATTGTTATGGGAAACTAAAAGAAACAGAAGGTGGCTGTTGCGGAGACTATCCCAAGGTCTAAAAAGGGAGCAATCCCTTCGAATGTTATCTCCGCCACAATTAAAGACCAAATACAAACCTGGAACCTGCTCTACCCAAAGAACGAATCACAAAACTATATTGGAAGGGGTACACCTGAATCATGGAGCCAAGAGCAATAGCAAAAAGGTGTGTAAAAAACTAGTGGAGAAAACGGAAAGCTGGGTAAAGTATAAATTACCAAACTTTGGATAAGTCAGATGGGTATACTAAGCCTCATATGAAAAGAGTCTCTGAGGGCTTAAGTGTACCGCAGATATCGGAGAGGCCGAATCAGTATTGGAGTGTCGTGGGAGACGACAGCGGTTAAAGGTGACCGGAGGTTCGAGTGAATGGGACAATTCTGGTAACTAAGATAAGGCAAAAGCTAGTCATACCAGAGAAAAGAGAGAACAATCCTTCCAACTTTAATTTCCATAATAACCTGGAGTAGACGTGAGACGAAAAGACCCAGCGCAAGTCTGGACTCAGTTACGCTAAAGGATAATGACTGATACCCCACCATAGGAGAAAACCGACCCACGTAACCCTACCAAGACAGAATAAGAAATGTTTGGATACATCTTGGGTATGACGCAAAGCTTGGTAAACCCAGGCAATGAGGCATTTACCCAAGAAAAACCAATGTTAGCTAACCCAACTCGCAAACTAAGGAACCACAGTAAGACCGGGATGGAAGGGATGAGAAGAAGAAAGTCTAAAGAGTGAATGCAGGGGTAAGCAGGAATTATACCCTCATGATCAGGAGGCCCGGATGCAACTCGATTACCAAGCACGCAAACATCCACCCTTAAGCGAAAGAGACAACAGAGTTATGATAAGCATCTGGAAATTTCGAGGGCGAAATTTTTCTAAGGGGGTGGAATGTAACATCCCAGTCTTCCTAAGCAAAGATTTCGCATAATAAACTCGTGAACGAACTCCATCAGAGGTTGGAAGCGTGAGCTGTAGGTTTCCGTCAAGCACCGGATGTGCGGGACTATGCGGCTCAGGTGGATAAGTGCGGAGTTAGGGAGAATCTGAATGGAATAGAAGGAGTATAGAGTACCAAGGAGCTTAGGAATAAAAGAGGATGCCTGGGAATACTAGCCACGCTGGAGACGTCAGGAAGGTAGAAGCCTGATTACCTAGGACTCAGGTGTCTGTAGAAATTATTCTGTTTGGTATTTCCAAATTCTGCTAACACTCAAATGATTCCTCTCGACCCCTAGAGATGGATGAAAAACTTAAAGTGTCGGAAAAATAGAAATCGGGTCAGTTTTGGACGATTCCGCAGACACTAGAACAGCCCCGTTTAGCCCCGTCTAGCCAGTAGAACTGAGCAGAGAGTCTTAAGTCTCTGGGAATCCAACTTGTACCGGGAAAAAGTCCCAAATACCCTAGATTAGCCCCGTAACCTTATTGGGAAGTTTGGGAGATAGTGAAACCGCAAGCGGAACAGTTGTCCGCAGACGTGGGAGCTTAACGATGTATTAAAGGTATCTATAAAAACTACTCCTCCGGAGAAAAATTCACAAACACCTTCTAAGAATAATACTCTTAGGAAGAGGGTAATTAGAGGATTGCGACGGTACAAGCGGAATATTTTTCGAACGACCGTGCGCGACACACCGGGATTGCGAACGATCAAAAACGAGCGAAACGGGACCGAGGTGGGACCCAATCTGATTTAGCACGTGGGGAGGCAGATATTTTCAAGAAAAATAACTAAATATTCATTGATTTGACTTGATGATTATCCAAACTAATTAAATAATTAGAAAATAAAATTAAAAGGGCATTTTGGTAATTTTTGGCAATGGTAAAATGGTAAAATGGGCATTCAGCCCTAGGGCTATAAATACGCCTCCCCAAAACCGAAATTGACATGAAAAATTGGAATCCTTGCCAGAACTCTGTCCGTTTGCCCGATCGACTGTTGTTCTGTCAAACCGGAGACTCAGACACCGCCTGCCTTAAACCTAGTTCACTTCCCCCAGGAATCCCCTAACCCTAGACCACGAAAAACCCTTCAAGAACCTAAGGAAAGCTGCAGCAAATTCGGCCAAGAGGAGCTGGGAGGCATCCAAGCAAGCTAGGAGCAAGCAGGAAGCGTCAGAACCGGGGAAAAGTGGGTAAACCTGACATAACCATTGTCTATGTTGTAACATCCCGTGTTTCTACAAGCTAGAAAGTTATCCGTTGATAGCCGAGGACGGCCGAAAAACGTCGAGGAAGCGAGGGGAGTCGAGTTAAATCTCCGAAGCCCTAAAAAAATTGGGGAAACGGACTAGGTTTAGCTGTCTCATAATTTTCGGGAGTCGCCGGACAAGTTTTGACTCGAACGGAAATTTCCCGGATACTATAAAATGTCCGTAGGATTTTTTGGCTCGGTGAAAGAGTCCCTGGTTCCCGAGAAAATTGCTCTAGACTGAAGGAGAAAATAAATGGGTCGCAGCGGTATGTCCGGGATATTTTTAGGGCAACCGGAAGTGAGACTTTTCGAACAAAACGTGATTGAATGAAAATGGAACTGGGAAAGGGCATTAACTTCCTTCAGAAGTTAAGAAATAAACAAATAATAATATAATAATAATAATAAATATAAGAAGCTGAAGCAGAGCTTCAGCAAAACGTTAAAGAAAGAAAAGAAGAATAAAAAGAAAAGGAAAATAACTTTTCACTGTGCACGGTTATTTATAACCTCGTAACTTCTCAGAAGTTACATTGAGTGGGCAACCGAGGGTTATTTTCTGACGCATCTAGAGCTCGTGCCAGAGTCTCCAAAAATTAGCTGGAGCACACCATCCTGAAGAGGACAATCTCCCCTTCAGAGTCACCAAATCGGAATCCCGATTGGAGGTGGGTAATCCTAAGCCCACTGTCTATGTGGTTTAGTTTTTAACTGTATATGTGCCTACCTGTATATTTGACTATAGAACTGTTAAGTAGTATTTTGGGGGGGAATAATGTAAAAAGGGTTTTGTGAACGATGGAAAATTGAAACGCATAACTGTACTACTTGGAACCCTAGAAATAGTGGAAAAATGAGAACTGGAGTCGCGGGAGGCGATTTTTGTAGTCTGCATTCGAATACGCCAGGAATTCAGTCGAATGAAAGCCTATTCGAGCTTTCCTTTGAATGAATTCCACCGCAGTCGAATGAAGGCAAATTTTAGGGATTTCAATCGAATGAATCCCCTAGTATTCGAATGTACGGGTGCCGAGGGATTTCATTTGAATGAAAGCCTATTCTAATCGAATGAAAGGACTCCGAGGGATTTCATTCGAATACCACAGCAAGTATTCAAATGAAACCTGGCAGAGTTGGGAGTTTAGTGTTTTTAAGGGATCCGATGACTATGGTTAAGCCATTCTTATGTATTTGAGCATGCATCATGAGGATGGGATGTCACCTAGGAGTTAAGACAACCCTAGAACACTAGAGGTCAATGACTTAATGTTCAAGAAAGCATAATGGAACTTAGGGAAATACGTATATAGTTATATGCTAGGAAAGCCCTGTCTTGGCAAAGTCTTACAGACAAGCCCCTCACCAGTACACAAGTGAACTGGTTGATGTGTTACCGCGCCCGTCCTTACAAGTTTGGATTGGTTAACGAATCAGTCGTCCAAGGTCGGCTGGTTCGAAGAGGTTAATGACACGGAAGGTAAAGGATGGATAGAAGAAAAAGGAGGAAGTAAAGGTAAAAGCGCTAACCCGGCAAGCCGGTATGCGTAAGGAGATAGAGAGCTAATCCGGTAAGCCGGAAACGCCTAAAGAAAAGATGCACTAACCCGGCAAGCCGGTATGTGCCAAAGCGGAGAAGTGGGACGCTAACCCGGCAAGCCGGTACGCGTAAGAGATCCCCAATGCCCCCGTGCAATATGTAATTATATATATGTGATTTGATGAATGCTTGTATGTGCATTAATATTCATTTATGGTTGTTTGTGTAGTATGTAACGTTAAGGGAACGACCCGAGACGAGTAGCCTAATTATAACTGAATTGTAGGATTCATAAGCATGCAGACTTAGTAAGAAAGACTAGTTCCCCTGTCACCTAGATAATTTTAGATAAAGTTGTCCAGGACCCTAGGCCAAGATAATAAGCAGAAGGATTTGAGTATGCATGATCACTTAGAACTCCCTGAACGGCCTGGAGGATACTCGAGTAAATGAACGGCCTGGAGACCCACTGAGGACTTAGAGTTCTCACCCCCACTCGATTATGGATCTAGTTTACAGCTATGACTTCACCACCAGCCAAGGACGTTTGGCTCTTCAAGCACACGCGCATGCGCAACTACCGCACTGACACCCTCTTGGAGACGAGCACGTACGCGCCCGCACGCCTACCTGACGAGCAGGATCATCCTCCCAGACAGAGGCTTGGAGCCCCAGGCACTTCACCGCTGAACCCTATTTGGGTGGACGAGCGTCCGGGGAGCAGCAGCAAGGTCTCGATTCGCCTCAACGGCGATGAGGAGATGCCTCCTTCGGAGCTAGAGCCGACGCCTACGCCAGCCCTGACGCCTGTAACATCCCAAATTTTTCCCTTACGGGAATTTCGCGAAAATCCCAATTTTTGGCTTAATTAAAAGCACATTAGATGCGATTATTTGGACTGGGAAAATTATTTAGAACATTAATTTATTCCAAACGCCAGTCAAGTAATTGTTTCTTGATCTCGCGGAGTGCCACGAGGTCCGTGCCAAATTTTGACAAAAATCAGAATTTCAGTAGACACTTAAGGTATCTGTGAAAATTTCCTCCGGGTAATAAATTCACGAATACCTTAACCGGACATACCCCTATGGTCCGGGAAATTAGTAGATCGCGGATATGTGCTCGGAATATTTTTAGAATATCCGAACACGACCGAAAAAATGATAAAACGCGATCAAACCTGATCGCGTAATTAATTAATTTGATTTAGGAATTTATTCCTACGTTAGTAACAGCAAAATCAAGGAAAAAA
>QANU01054515.1:12518-75657 GCA_003254905.1 Nissolia schottii
GTGTATGATATGGTCCGCTTCCGGCTTAGCCAAGAGGGCGGCCCCTCGCCACCCGGGAAGGGGGTGGAGTCATGTTTGCCCGGGAAACAGGCAGAGAAGGCAGGCCGTACACCACCATGGGGACGACGGTCCTGAGGTGTACGAGGGAGTATTGGGACACAGGAAAAGAAAGGATGAATGAGACCGGGGTCCACGAGTTCACGCCTGGCTCGGAAGAACAAAATGAAAAGAAAGAAAGAAAAGATATGATGAGAACATGCATTGAATACCGTGCCTCATCGGTACGATGACCCCTTGCATTGATATTATGAAATGTCCCGTGCCTGGCAAGCATGGTGGAAGGTTTACCGCGCAACATATGTGTGATGATCAGTGTGTCTGTCAGCATACATGTTTATGTGATTGTGTTACGATGGTTAGAGGTAGAAAGCGCGAGAACCTAGATAAGCAAGACTAGTTCCCTGATCGTGTAGTAACATCGATAAAGCTGTTCAGGACCTTAGGCCAAGATAATAATCAGTAGGATTTTTGTATGTATGCTCACATAGAGATCTCCTGAGCGGCCTGGAGGATACCCGAGTAAATGAACAATAGTTAGTGCTAAGGAACCCCACTGAGGACTAAGAGTTCTCACCCCCACTCGGTTATGGATCCAGCAGGTGTACGAGGTGACTGGACTGACAGTTGGTGGAGGTCAAGACACAGGGACGATGCTGACACGATGAATATATATGTTTTGGAGAATATATGTTTTGTATTATGTATTAGGACTTAGATCCATTTTGTGTACATATTTATTATTATGACAATGTGTACTAATGTTGGACCTTGGTTGTATTTCTTTATGTATGCACATATACTCTTTATGTTCTGCTTCAGTTACCTTTAGCCTATAGCGATTGTTGTTATACGTTCTCTAAATCACGCACGGCCCCTAATTTACAAGCTGATATTGTAAAAGAATAATTTTCAAATTGGTCCATATTTTCGTATAAGAACTATGTGCAAAGGTAAAAGTAAGGGTAAAAGTTAACCTGCCACAACGCATAACAACCCTGTGAGCATTGCTTGCTACCATGGAAGCAGGCAGTCAGCAGGGGTGTTACAACGCCAGCTACCGATCGAGGTGCGTACACTCCGCCAGTTCAAGCCCGAAGTCACCGGACCACTGCACGAAAGAGGATACTGACTTCCAGACCGCATCGCTTCGCCCCACGTGGCTTCTCGACGGTGACGGATCTGAGCAGCAGCGAGGAGGAGGAGCCTCTGGAGCGACTAGGAGACTCTGAGTAGGTGGAGGCCAGCCGGACCCGTTTGCAGAGTTAGGTTGTTGTACCGTACATGAAGCGAGATGTGCCGCTCGTGTACGTAGTTGTTTTTAGTTTTCGCGTTTGTATATTATTGCTACTATTTATGTATACTATTATCCTCTGGATAGAACTATGTATAAACTTTATGTATTATATTAAAATGAAATGTTGTGTATCTTCAGGCCCCTATGTGTACTGTCTGCCGCTAAAGCTCCACGCTACAGGTATGTATTTATACTCTCTTATCTTTTAGCTATGCCGTTATTCGTTATATTACTCGCACGGCTCATTACTTTCCATATGCATGTATCTCCAAAAGAAGTTTCAACTGGCCCGTATTTTCAGTAACCCTAATTTTAACTGATAAACTAGAACGGTAGTAGTTCACAGCCCAGCATTCAACTACCTAGCCAGGGAAACCTAAGACTTAAGCATAGGCCAACTAGCTAGGGTGTTGCATATGTGGCTTAAGATGTTTGATGATATTCTTGTGATATGTATGCTAGGATAGATTAGGTTCTTGCTATTATTTTCTTTGATGAATGATGATGGAAGTTATGTGAATATGTGTTCTATGTGTAAGAGATGCTCTGTGTTACATGAACCTAGGCTAGGAAAGCATGAACTTGTGGTTCGAATTGATTATGGAAATGATTTTTGGAAAGCTTGAAAGTATGTTATGGCTGTTGGAAATTAGTTAGGAATGATGGAAGAAATGCTCCAAGAATTGGTAATAAGGAACCTTGTGGAACATGGAAAATTGCAAGAATTGGGGCTGAAATTCGTCAGGACCCACTGAGCGGCCAGGGATTTCGCTGAGCGGCCTGTGAGCGCTGAGCGGTATACCCTAGGCGCTGAGCGGCCTGAACGAAGACAGTCCTCCCCTTTTCGAAAACTTGTCTTTTTCTGAACAAAAACTCCATTTTTTATACTGCTTGCAATTATCCATGGTTCTACTGATTTTACTAAAGTATGTTACATATTATGAATTAAGGATTTATGTTCAAGGCTTTCTAAAGTATGATAAAGGTTGTGAACTAAGGCTTTATGTTTAATGCATATGAATTGTAATTGGAATGGACTAGAATGATGAATGTTTATGTGATTATGTGTCATGGAAATGGTTTTAGAAAAGGAAAGGAAAGGAAAGGGAAAAGGAAAAGAAAGGAAAGGAAAGGAAAAGAAAGGAAAAGGAATCTTTTCCTAGCTGTGCCACTAGCCGGCAGGAAAGGCAAGCTGAACCCTGGGCATGCTTCGTCCCTAGCATAAAGACGGGGTAGGGTCCCCTCGCCATCCCTAGCATAAGGATGGATTCTCCTATCGTGAGCTACTAAGGTTTAGCGCAGCCTAGTCCTCACGGTACTGAGACACTAAGGAAGCCTGTGGCGATAGGCCACCGTTACGGGGGGGTTGAGCTTGAAGTTTGTGCTCTAAGTGATATAACTGTACATAAGTAGAGGTGCGAAGAAGCTTATAATTAAAATGGGCACGGTTATAAGTGGACGCGCACTGAAGCTTATTATGTGATTATGTAACTATGTGAAATATGTGATTATGTGTGACTTAGGAAGTAAGATAGAGAACAGATGACTTAGTAATGAAGAATAGGTTCCCCAGTCACCTAAAATATTAGATAAAGCTGCTCAAGCTTAGTATGGATTTTAATAAAAGGTAGGGACATAGTATAACTGTGACACTTAGAGACCCCCTGAGCGGCAGAATCATAATTGAGTGTAATACAAGTAGCGAGACCAGAGGTAACCCACTGAGAACCTAGTGTTCTCATCCCCACTCCTTTATGGTTCCAGGTGAGCACGACGAGGATAGAGAAGACGTCATCGATGGGCAGGCAACACGAGGGACGAGGAGAGGAGCTACAGAAGATAGAACCCTCCCAAGGGAGGACAGCTGAAGATCAGACGATTAGCTAGTAGATAACATATGTGTATTTGTACTTCTAGGTAATAATTGTGCTTAATACTTATAATATTATTTATATATTGCTTATGAATGTATGAAGGACCGTTGTTTGGTGTCTTGGCGTATACTAATGATATCTTTATTTATCGTTACACATGCTATGTTTCCACTCAAAATGCATGCTCTGAACGCGACAAGGCTCCTAATTTACTCTATGAGACGTATAAAGAATGTTAAATTTGGTCCATATTTTGGGTAGCAATATTTTAAAAATATAAATGGGACTAAGTATTATCCCCACCAAAGCAGATAACAACCTAGTGAGCATTGTTTGTGACATACGCGTAAATAGTTAGCTAGGGTGTTACACAGAGCGCACGAGCAGAGCAGAAATAATTTTGGCAGCATAATGTTATGATTTTGGAGGTTCTGGGGGTGGCCACAGAAGGCCTTCTATTTATAGGATATTGAGCCAGTGGCCAAATGGTCACTGTGCTTGATATTTTCAAATTTTTATTATTATTTTATTACATTATTATCATTATATACTTCATATCTACCTATATGTACATCTGTTTCCCTTTCTTTTTCGTCAGGGGGAACCGTGGGGAGGGATGTATGTGTATTATATATATATAGTCAAGGGTGTATGAAACACCCTAGCTAACTGTTTACTTGTACGTAGTAAACAATGCTCACTAGGTTGTTTTCTACCTGGTGGGAATACCTTAGTCCATTGTTATCTTTCGAAAATAGTTGCTTAAGAAAATACGGACCCATTTTAAACTTTTCATTTGCATTGAATACTTACTAAAATAGAGCCATGCATCGGAAAGAACAAGTATAACAAGGCGTATAATAGTGTAGTAATAAAAGCATACCATGTACATCCATTGGGTCCGTCATAACAGTCACATAGTTGTAAATACAATAAGTAAGATACACATAACATGTACATAAGCCAAAATACATAATATCAAAATGCAAGGGCTACTGGAATACTACTCAGTATGCCCTTGGCAAAAATCCTGACATCCAGCTATCTCTAAGTCCATATCCTGTCATAACCCCTCATGGCTCCGCGGGCGGCTCGTCAGCATCCTCAAAATATGAGTCATCATCAGTACCTGAAGTCATAAGGCAGTGGGAGTGAGAACGATAGGTTCTCAGTGGAAATAACTTTAGTTCCTGAGTCTCGGATCATATTAGGTCGGACTTCAGGCCGCTCAGAGATTTCTAAGTGTGCATATATACTAAAATCCTACTAATTATTATCTGGCCTAAGTTCTGAACGGCTTTATCTACATTACTAAGTGACAGGGGAACTACTCTTGTTTACTAAGTTCTCGTGGTTATTAACATTACGTATACATACATAGCCGTCTCGAGCGTTCTCTTGACGGTAATTACATAACAGTAGAATCATACATTACATATACTCATGCATAACAGAATCATCAGAATGAACATGGTTTTTGGAATATATGTTATCCCCACCATTGTAGTGCCCTCTTTTGACAATACTATGATGGAATAACCTCGCACCTCCAGGTGGCCCTCTGTTGACCCCTGTGGTGGGCTTCCACCTGCCGTGAGCCCTCTCTTGACCCCTCGGCAGTGGGCGGATATTGTACCCCCACCTTAGCCTGCCCCCTTTCGACAGTGTTAGGCGTGGTAACCGCACACCTCCAGGTATGCCATATCGACACCACCTGTAGCGGGCTTCCACATTCAGGATGTCCCTCTGACCTCCTAAGGTGGGATCATTATTTCGCATCTCGTGATCACGGCCTCAGAATTTTCAGCATTTTGCATTCACCATTTTCAGCAGCATTTCAGAATTCATTTCTTTTCAGTACCTGCAGCATGACATGACTTGTTTCCTATTGTTCATTTCATAATCTTTACTTATCTCATAATTACTTCTAATCCTCTAAACTTGCCTTACCATGAATGCATGGACTGCTACACAATACATCACATACTGCATATACTTCACATATTTCAGTTCCAAATCATAGTTATAACATTGAGTGTTGGACTATGTGCCTCAAGATGGTTTCCATAAGACATTATGGTCTCAGGCCGCTCAGCGGAAACTACTGTCCACTCAGCGTTCTGAGCTCCTCGCGCTCAGCGCTTAAAGCATCACCGCTCAGTGGTAAGAGTCTTATCGCTCAGCGGTAAGAGTCTCATCGCTCAGCGGTATGACACGTGTTCAAAATATCTTTTCAGCCTTATCCTTTAAGAAAAATATCTTCCCATTCTTATCCTCATCCGCGGTGAGCTTCAGACCGCTCAGCGGTAACCGCCATCCGCTCAGCGCTCTGGAGTTCACGTTTGAAAAATATCGATGCATTCCGCTCAGCGGTGCCTGAGGCCGCTCAGTGGTAACTGGGCGAAGCTGAAAACAGAATGCATCGTTTTCTCTCCTTTCTTTCCCCTTTCTCCCATGGATCCTTCTTGAGCTTTTACACATATTCCACACATAATAATCCTATCTAGTCCAGGTCACAAGACCCTTCAGAATCATCCTCCTAAGCCCTAACATAAGTTCTAACATACATAGACATATATGTAAAGAATCACACACACACACATAATCACATAACAAGCATCCACCATCAAGAGGTGAGGAACTAGAGTTACCCACTTCCTAAAGAGCTATTTGGTGGTGGAAGAAGGATGAAAGTGAAGCTTTGCTTGCTTGAGTTCTTCTTGCCAAGAAGTGAAACAAGTGAAATAGGAAGATGGAGATATTATGGAAGCTTAGGTTATGGAAGCTTAGCTTTTCACCAAGTGAAGAGGAGGCACTTACGGGCTTGTGCTGCTACTTGTCTTAATTATGTGTGTGAAAATAACATAAGGGAATAAAGGCAAAGATGGATTCGGGTGGAAGAGCTTTGGTTAGCATAATTGGAGATAAGCAAATGAATAAGGATTTGGTGTGTGTTATCGTGGGGGAAGGGGTTGCCGTGGGAATTTTGTGGCCCTTGGCCATACATGTGTTCATTTTCTGTGTGTTTTTGGTCGTGTTTTCTCATTAACTATTTATGTCCGGAGGTCCTAAAAATATTTCGGACATACCGTTGTGACCTACTAATTTTTCTTATTAATATTTAAATCTTTGTCGAGATATTCTCGAATTTATTTTCATATTATCGTATTTTACGGACTCCTTTGAGTCATGATGAAATTTTACTAATACCCGAATATCGACTCGAACTTCACCAGACTCCACGAGATCGCAAAATTATTATTTTTAGCTAATATTACAGAGATTAAAGTTAATACTTAAATTTTTTTTTATTT
This sequence comes from Nissolia schottii, assembly GCA_003254905.1. Lineage (NCBI taxonomy): Eukaryota > Viridiplantae > Streptophyta > Magnoliopsida > Fabales > Fabaceae > Nissolia > Nissolia schottii. The sequence continues at coordinate 19,061 of QANU01054515.1, forward strand.
TGTTTTATTTTATCTTTTGTCATCAATATATTCTTACTTATTTATGATACGAAATCTTTGTGAAGGGAAAAATCGGGCTGTTACAGTGTACATATTATATATATACATATATTATATATTATATATTATATATATATATATATTATAATAGACGTACATTTATATATACGTAACAGAAGTTATGTTTTATTATTATTATATTATATTATATTACATTACTTTTACTTTATATTTATTATATATATTATACTATGTTTTATTATATTACATGATATATATATATATATATATGATAAGTGCCCAAAATACACAATTTTCATCATTCAAAATGGCACTTATTCTTATATATTTTTTAAAGAATTATCTAATTAAATTTCTATTTTTTGTAGGTTTCTAATATATTTTGGAAAATGGATGCAAGCATAAATATGAAGAATAATCCCATGAAGAATGGAGAAAAAGGACAGAATTGGAAAAGAGCTTAAAAGAGAAGATTCTGGACGAGGAATCGCTCAGAGATGGCACTCAAACCGCTAAGCGGACTTGGTAAAAAGCATAGAGAAAAAGGGATAGGAATCCGCTATGCGCAGCAGTTAGTAAAATCGTGATAAATTGAGCTACGGATATCGGATTAAGGTGGTTCAAATTGCTACTTAAAGCTAAGAGAAATATCTACAACTTTGTAGTTGGGGTCATTTTAAGATTAAGGTCGCTGAGCGATACCACCGAACCTTCGGCAGCCGCCATCACCTACCATCGCTGAGCGACCCCTCCAACTCTCTGAGTGAAAATGGACGATTTTGGCCTATAAATAGGGGGGGCCGAGGCATTTTAGAGACATCTCTCATTCACCCTCTCCCTTCACCAAAAACACCATTCTTCTTCATTTCTTTTGTACTTTTAAAGCTTAGTTAGTTAGATTAGGTTAGGAACAAAGACGAGGCTTGTGAAGGAGCCGGAGATCGAGGAAGCTCGGCGAAGCCATGGCCATGATAGCGTGAGTACGTGTCATGGTAAGTGCCTAACCCTGCCTCCGAGATACTTCCGTAAGATGGATTCCTAATCCTATCTTTTCGTTGGGATTTCGATCATTATTGTAGTTTGCTTGTATCTATGTAACTATTACATATGAATCTATCCTTTTCTTATGATTTGCTTGAATGGTTTTATTCTTAATGCTAGTCTTTGTTTAATGTTTTGATTCTTGATTTGGGATTTAGTTGTATGAACGATAGTTATGCTAATTAAATCGTAAACAAGTTAAGATCAACATCGTTATGCTTAACTAGATTCTTTGGCTCGAACGTTGTGAACGAAAGTTACAATCATTAGAGTCGGAACTAAACATTTCATCTAATCTTGTTGCCATAACCGGAATAAAGATTAGCCGTTTTAACATCTGGATTAATTATGGCGTACTTTGTTAAGCTTGTGTGCGAAAGTGACAGTTTAACAAAGGAAACCTATGATCTTGTCATGCGCGAAAGTGATGACAAGTTAAGAACTGGTGGCGGGCAATCAAACGATAATTCTATGTAATAAGTTAATGGATGCATGAAACTATGATGTGATTAAAATTCTCAACAAGCTCCGGAACTACCTCTGATTTGTTTCGTATTTATTTTATGTTGTTTATTTACTTATTTAGTTTATTAAAACAAATTATCAAATCCTTCACTCCATTGTTTAATTAAACGAACTCAAGAATGGTATTTACAACTCCCTGTGGGATCGACCATACCCTATACTGCAATTGGATTCCTTTGGAATCTGAAAGCCGTAAAAGTAGGTATGTATATAAATATTTAATTTGAACAACAAAGAAGTACAAATACGCCTTCCACTAACTTGGCACGGTTGTGACAAACCAAAACTGTGTCAAGGATAGAGAACGTGTGTTTGGCTTTCGTCAATATATACACATATACCTTCAGTAATAGCAGTGGCCGAATGCCACTGTTACCATTTTACTATTATTATTTTATTATACTATATATGTAATGTATTTTATTATATAAGTATATATTTGGTTTCTTTAGTTAGGGGGGATGCACGTCCCAGGGGGATGCACCCCGTGGCGCCTCTCATGACCAAGGATCACATGATCGATTTTGATCATGGTTGATCGCGTTTGATCATTGTTTGTTCACGAATCGATGTCCCAAAAATATTTCAGACATGTATTCGCAATCTACCAATTTTTTGGGTCATAGTAATATGTCAAGTTATGGCATTCGTGAATTTATTGCCCGGAGGTAATTTTCACAGATACCTTAGGTGCCTACCGAAATCTCATTTTTTGGTGAAATTTAGCACGGACCTTGCGGCACTCCGCGAGATCGAGAAACCATCATTGGACTAGCATTTGGAAGTAATTAATTTTCTAAATAATTTTTCCAGTCCAAATAATCACCTCTAATGTGCTTTTAATTAAGCAAAATTAGGATTTAAGCGAAATTTCCATAAGGGAAAATTCGGGATGTTACATTCCACCCCCTTAGAAAAATTTCGCCCTTGAAATTTAGAGGCAGCGTGAATTCGTACCTCTGGAACAATCCAGGGTAAGCCTTTCTCACATCGTCTTCCATTTTTTGTTTAAGGTTCCTACCTCTTTCCACTTGCTTACCTTGGTTGCCCGTATCCCGGTGCCTCTTCAGCCGTACGGCAATCAGTAGTCCTAACTGTTGTGTTGCAGTTAGGGTTACAGTGGCAATTTTAGAGAAGTCGTTGTGTTTCCCATAGCAGTTCTTGTCGTTGCCCTCCATGCATAACCATCTTCCTCTTACCCTTCTTGTCTTCACGAGTTCCTACGCTCTCCACGTGTGTCCCACTGTGTTTACTCAGCTCTCTTTAAGCCTGGTTATGCATTCCTCAACTGACATGTCGCCTTGGTGTAGTCCCCAAACTCCGCTTCACCTTGGGGCATGAGGTTCCTCGAGAAGTATACGTTGGCAATTGAGGTCTTGAATCAACTCCAGGCAAGGGGCACCTCCACTTACTCCAGGAGGAATCTAGCTGTGTTCCACCACGCTCTTGCTGCGCTCTTCAACCTCCTTAGTGGTGAAACAAATCTTCTAGGCATCAGTGCATGGGATCTCCTTAAAAATTTGTCTTAACTCCATGAATCAAGTACTCATTGGTCTTAGTTCGCTAAATTCTGTAATAGTTTGTTAACCCTAAGGGTCACCTCATTATTCACTAATGATCATCTTTAAGTGGTCCCTAGTCTTCTCTATGTACTGGGTTAATCTAGACACAAGGTCCATCAACATGCCAACTTATGTTTAAAGAAAAGGGTGCATCGATCCTATAAGGTTTCTATGGTGCTTTAATTCATTTAATCCTCCGCAAACCTCCACGTTTCAGTGATCCCTACTCAACTATGGTATCGGGCCCGTTACGTCCTATGATCCCGTTCAAACCCCATAGGATTTTGACTTCCTTCTCCTTGGTGATTTTTCTCAAATCCACAATTTGCACCCAACACATACTTTGCTCTGTTAGCCTCTTTTCCTGACTGATCTTACTACACTCATCATCCTTTCCATCCTCGGGGACCTTAGGGTAAAACTTTTGGCCAATCAAAGGACGCGTACTAATGGGGATTATCTACTTACTCTGAAAAATTCGGTCTATGATAGGCGTAAGGGTATACTGTCCCTGTAAAAGTTCTATCACGCTCTTCATTACCAAGTTCCCACTTCTCTCCGTTTTGATCCTTCTTCATGCTTTGTCTAATTCCCACTTCACATTCTTATTTCTTCCCGTTCATGAAATTCAAGGCAACTCACCTATTTGGCTCTTAAGTCTTTTAGAGGTTCTCACTTGTTCTTGTTATGTGACGGTCACTGTCTCTTATGCCCCCTAAACTAGTTAAGGTTCCTATTACAATCCCTTTCGGACTACGGTTCCCTCTCCAAACTACACCCTTCCTTTGACCTCTTTTTTTTCCCAATCCACCTTGTCACTTTACCTAGAATTGCCGGATGCTTCCTACTGATCTCTTAGGTATTCGGGAATCTCCTACCGTATTAACTTTCTCCTTCGGGCGGCTCTAACTATCATTCTTCTATCATTTCCACCCTATGGAATTCCTGGGGTAAGGATTTTGGTTGGGGATCCTAGTTCAAAGGACGTGTCCCAAGGAAAATTACTTATTTATTTGGGGGAATTTAAACTTATGGCGAAGGTAAGGGCATACTAAACCTATAAGATTCCCGTCAGTCCTTCCACCATCCGATTTTTACCAATCTCTTAACCAACCTTATTGGGGTACCTGATAGGTGTACTTTGTACCCTATTTTATTATTCTATAATTGAACATTGTATACTAAAAATGTGTAATTTTAATGCTTAATTAATATGTTTTGCACATTATCCTCTTTTGTGAGAAATTAAGAAAAATGCAATTTTAAGCACTACTTTATCTTAGAATTTAATGAGTAGATTTCTTTTGTTCTTTTTTAGTTTTCTATTTTAATTGCAGAAAATAAATTGTCAAGAGGATCATTGAGGATTTGAAGGAGATTTGATAAGATATAAATTTCAAAGAAGAGATTTGAAGAGAAGATTGAGACCAATAAATTCAAGATTAAATTCAAATTCAAAAAGATTTGGTCAAAGATTTGCTGAGGATTTTTAATGCTGACTTTGCCACGGATTTTGCGCCAGGATGGAGATTGAATCTCGATTTGACCTCAACTACAAAGTTGTAGATCTATCTCTTAGCTTTAATTGGAGATTTGAATCACCTCAATCCGATATCTGTAGCCGAAGTTATCACGATTTCACTGACTGCTGTGCAAAAAGTGCGAGAATTACTTCCACTTTTAGCCAATCCTCTACAAATAAATATCCTCTCTCAACAACTTCAAGGGAACTTCAGACTCAACCTCCACTTTTATTTTCTGCACTTTTCTCTTTTCTTTTATGCACTTTAGGTTGATGTTAGTAGTGCTTAATTCTTAGTTCTTCAAGGATTTGCGAATTTCTACCGTTATTGCATTCAGGTTTTGTCACTTTAATTCTCTATTATTTTTCCACTCTCTTATTCTTTATTTATTATGAGTTTTTATCCTCCACTCATGGAGGAGTAGTTTCTTAATATCTTGCATGCGGTAACTCTAGATTAGGATTAATTCGAGGTCTTGTGCTTAATGTTTATTCATGATTTGTTCCGCCCTTGATTAGTAATATAGCGATCGCATGTTATTGGTTAGGGTTAATTCTAGGTTGATAGATCTTGACGATTGTAGGATTTATTGATTTAGGATTTGGGAACTTTTTGGGAAACTAATTAGATTTAATTAGGTTGTGCAATTGGAACATAATTGATATAGGTTTTTAATGCTGAGATCTTAGTTTTAATTCCTATATTAATAAATGCTTAGGGGATTGACGATCGTAGTCTCTTAGGTGAATTGCGTATTAGTTAGAGATTTCAACTAATAAACAACATCCCTCCTTATGAATAATTAATTAGGAACCAATGACAATTAATCATTGATCTAGAAACGCCGTATGCAGGGTATTGCTTTTTATTATTATTGACTTACTTTCGTTTTGCTCTCTTTTTATTTATATTCAATTAATTCAACCCCCCCAATTTAGTGTAACTTTTAATTGGTTCTAATTGCTTCCTTGAGAGACGACCTAGGTTAGCCCCCTTTACTACGTTTTTGGGGTTAATTTAGCTTTATAAATTATTATTTGATCGCACATTGAAATTAACGACGTTTTGGTGTGTGTCAATTTTGGCGCCGTTGCCGGGGAAGCAATTTAGCCAATTCTTTTTTTTTTTTTTTTTCTTTTTATCATTTTATTTTTTGTTAATTCTTCATTCTCTTGCTTCTGTTCTTTTCTTTTTTTAAAAAAAAATTTTTCCTTTTTTTTCCTTTTTTCGTTTTTTTTTAAAAAAAAAAAAAATAATTTCTTTTTCTTTTTTTTTCTCAATTTTTTTTTTTTCAAAAAAAAAATTCCCTTTTTTATTTTTCATTTTTTTTCAAAAAAAAAAAGAATCTCTTTTTCCTCTTTTTTTTTCATTTTCATTTTTTTATCCAAAAAAAAATAAAAATTCTTTTGTTTTCATTTTTTTTTTTTTCCTATAAAAAAAAAAAAATTTGTTTAATTTTGTCCCTCAAATGTGCTATCATGTACTCTAACAATTTTTCTAGTTCGCAGTGGTCTAGTGTTCCTTGCTTTTCAGGTAATGGAGCGGATTTTGACAGTTTTCAGCGAAGGTACCACCGAAGGATGGGGCAATTGGAGAGGCTACCTGGGGACACCATTCGGAGGGTATTGCATACCTTGCCGTACAACGTCGCCGAGTTGTCTGAACAACAATGGGAAGACCACTTGAGCCGTTGTGGGGTGATGACTAAACGATTCTACCTTTACCAACCTTATCCTGAGCCTTACTCTCTTCCCCCCTATCCTACCGAAACACATCAACTGCCACCACACGAACCTCAACCGTACCAACATGACCCATACCCACCATATCCTTATTCACCAGAGCCCACATATTGCCAACCCTCACTAGAACCCTCATATCAACCTCCCCATTGCCAACAACAAATTGAAAACCCTTCCCGAGAGGTGCTGGTGATGTGGCTAGAGGAGCTAAGGCAGGAGATGAAGGAGTTCCGTGCTGATTTGCAACAGTGGAGAGAAACCATGGCTACATCTAGTGGGCACGAGGAGAACAGTTGCCCGGATAATGAGGTTGTGTGTGAAACCCCATCATCTGACATCATTGATGATAGTGGGTCTTCAGAGGTTTTGGTAGAAGAGTCACCCCAACTCGTCATTCTTGAGGATGAATCTGATACTGAGGTGGTGTTTGAGGAGCCACAACCGGAGGAAGAAGCACATATCACTTGTGTTATTCCTGGTGTGGTAGAGGTGTTGGTTGAGCCTGCCATTCTGTCTAAATTTCCCCCATCTATTCCATTACTCCCATCATCCCCTCTCCTAGCTTATCAGTTACCACCACTCGAGCTACACCTTGAGACACATGTCCCTCTCCTTGGACCATGTGAGTATGCTCAATTGGAAACTGATGGCCAGTTGCGGGCCTTATGTGAAGGGCTTGGAGACTTTCTTCCTGCTACTAGGGGAAGGTTAGACCATGTACAGGGACAATTCAAGAAGCCTCCTAGTGGGAACCTTCATCCACCCCCACTTGGAGTGATTACTTGCTGGATAACCAAGCCAAGGCGAAGCCTCAAAGCTTCACGGCATCGATGGAAGATCTCAATGCTTGGCTTCCAAAAGAAACATGGCTTCCATGGCCATGACATGACTTACATGGTGTGGGATCCAGGTGGAGGGTACCGCAGCAAACTTTGGTGGATGTTTCTGGACCAGTTCAAACATGATCCTCCATGAGACGGCCGTCATCCGTCCAACTTAAGGACATTAAACAAAAGTGCTGGGTGGGAGACAACCCACCGTTTGTGAGTTTTTTTTTTTTTTTCTTTTCTTTTTTTCCTTTTCTTTTATTTTTTGTTTTACTTCGTTATTTTTCTTCTTGTTTTGTTTGCTTAAAATAGTAGTTTTGACTGTGCAATAATTGTGGAAATTCATGAATAGGGGATGATTTAGACTAGTTGATGATTAATCTGCGCCATGTGAAATACTTTGTTTGATTATTTACGGCATTATGCTTGATTGAGCATTTTATAAATCCTGGCATGTTTTAATTAATTGGATGATATTACCTGGTAAGATTTGAGCCTTTTATAGGATGGCAACACTACATGCCATTCTTTTCTTTGTTGTGTATACACTCATTAGTGTTCAAGTCTAGAACTTGCCTGATTCTCTGCATTGCACTTTTACCTTTGTATATGACATGTGATATGATTGAGGCATTCCTTGTGTATTTAGCTCACATATCCATATGAGCCTACCTTGAACATTTGACCCTTGTTAGCCCCTTTGAGCCTTGTAGCCTTTTATTGAATAATTAGCACAATACAAGCTGATAAACCAAGAAAAACCATGATACACCTAGCTTTAGGGCTTAGGAGAATTGTGGTACATTTGTTCATATGTGCTAAGCAACAAGTGTGGGGTTACATGAGGACATGTAACATTCAAAGTAGGGGGAAAGCAACCGCAATTGCGCCTATTGGTTGGAAAATCTATGAAAGTGCCCATGAAAAAAAAAATATTAAAAAAAAAAAATTGAGGCAACTAATCTGCAAAACAACCAATTAGGTGCACCGACAGAAACTCTCCCCTGAGCTAATGGGTAAGCGATGGCAAGATTTCCAAGAAGTGTGAAAAAGTATGAAAAAAAAAAAAAAAAAAAAGTGAATAAAAGTGTTTGGGAATTTGTCATCAAGCTAATTAGAGAACAAGAGAAGCTAGTGGAGATCAAGGTCCTTGCACCGTTGGTTAAGCACATATGCCATGAATTCTACTAAGTCTTAGGCTTTAGCTCACTGGCCATATGATATCCCACCTTGACCTTGGCCCCATTACAGCCTTAAAAAGACCTCTTGATGCATGTCATATATATTTGGTGATCCGTGATGCTTAGAAGAAAGTCAAGCCTATGGAGGCGACTCTAGTGTAGTGATTGAGAGAGCATTGGATGAACCTATACACTTTGAGTGACGAGTGACACACACTAACCTGTGAGGCCCAATTGATGTTAACATGCCTTGACTTATTCTTTGCTTATGATTGATATGCCAAGAAAATTAGTTTTAATGCACAGTGATATCATCTATTGTCTAAATGTACTTTTATTTTTGGATTGTCATGTATTTTGCACAGTTGTCTGGTAGCTAGTGAGTCGGCTTAAGTGCCTCCCTGAGTTTCGCGGCTTTGTAGGGGGATGTAAATAGTGTCGCCGCACCAAAAAGATTTTTCTTTATTTGTTTTTATTTGTTTTATTTTTCATTTATAGTTTGCTTTTGTTCTTAGTTCCTTGCATGAGGACATGCAATTGTTCAAGTGTGGGGTAATTTGATAGGTGTACTTTGTACCCTATTTTATTATTCTATAATTGAACATTGTATATTAAAAATGTGTAATTTTAATGCTTAATTAATATGTTTTGCACATTATCCTCTTTTGTGAGAAATTGAGAAAAATGCAATTTTAAGCACTACTTTATCTTAGAATTTAATGTGTAGATTTCTTTTGTTCTTTTTTAGTTTTCTATTTTAATTGCAGAAAATAAATTGTCAAGAGGATCATTGAGGATTTGAAGGAGATTTGATAAGATATAAATTTCAAAGAGATTTGAAGAGAAGATTGAGACCAATAAATTCAAGATTAAATTCAAATTCAAAAAGATTTGGTCAAAGATTTGCTGAGGATTTTTAATGCTGACTTTGCCACGGATTTTGCGCCAAGATGGAGATTGAATCTCGATTTGACCTCAACTACAAAATTGTAGATCTATCTCTTAGCTTTAATTGGAGATTTGAATCACCTCAATCCGATATCGGTAGCCAAAGTTATCGCGATTTTACTGACTGCTGTGCAAAAGTGCGAGAATTACTTCCACTTTTAGCCAATCCTCTACAAATAAATATCCTCTCTCAACAACTTGGAGAGAACTTCATACTCAGCCTCCACTTTTATTTTCTGCACTTTTCTCTTTTCTTTTATGCACTTTAGGTTGATGTTAGTAGTGCTTAATTCTTAGTTCTTCAAGGATTTGCGAATTTCTACCGTTATTGCATTCAGGTTTTGTCACTTTAATTCTCTATTATTTTTCCACTCTCTTATTCTTTATTTATTATGAGTTTTTATCCTCCACTCATGGAGGAGTAGTTTCTTAATATCTTGCATGCGGTAACTCTAGATTAGGATTAATTCGAGGTCTTGTGCTTAATGTTTATTCATGATTTGTTCCGCCCTTGATTAGTAATATAGCGATCGCATGTTATTGGTTAGGGTTAATTCTAGGTTGATAGATCTTGACGATTGTAGGATTTATTGATTTAGGATTTGGGAACTTTTTGGGAAACTAATTAGATTTAATTAGGTTGTGCAATTGGAACATAATTGATATAGGTTTTTAATGCTGAGATCTTAGTTTTAATTCCTATATTAATAAATGCTTAGGGGATTGACGATCGTAGTCTCTTAGGTGAATTGCGTATTAGTTAGAGATTTCAACTAATAAACAACATCCCTCTTATGAATAATTAATTAGGAACCAATGACAACTAATCCTTGATCTATAAACACCGTATGCAGGATATTGCTTTTTTTATTTTATCATTGTTAACTCACTTTTATTTTGCTTTCTTTTTATTATTATTCATCAATCCAAACCCCCCTTTTTTAATTGCAATTTTAATTGGTTCTAATTGCTTCCTTGATAGACGACCTAGGTTAGCCCCCTTTACTACGTTTTTGGGGTTGATTTAGTTTTATAAATTATTATTTGATTGCGCACTGAAATTAACGACGTTTATTGGGGTACCATCCGATTTTCACCAATCTCTTAACTAACCTTATTGGGGTACCCAACACAACCAAGCGCCTTCTAAAGATCTTTTAATTATTCGAAAATCCCACCTTAAGCTCAAGGGGCATTTTATCTTATTTTATTTATTTATTTATTTAATTTTTTTTTTTTGTTGGATGTTTTACATAGGTAGTTTACAAAAATTGTTAAGCCAAATTTTCCTATCAAATGCAAAGGATACAACTTGCGTCATGGGTGGAAGTCGGAAAAGAAAAGCTGGAATTGTGCAAGTTGCTGGAATAGGAAGAATCGCGAACTTACTCCATCAGAATAGGTTGATGAGGTCGAATAGGTTCTATGGAAAATGCGATGACACGACTCTTAAGACAAGCAATGGAATGAGGAGGGAGAGTTATCTCAGATTCTATTCCTTCAAAGGAATAGAACATTCAACTTAACCCGAAAATCTTCCATGAGGAAAGTCAAAGATCTGCAGAAACACGGATTTGGAACGGTGTAAAGGCTCGGGCCTTTTCCCTAGGATCTCTTACAAAGGTGGGAATATTAGACATAGGGGAGTGTTTCATCAATGATAGGAGCAAGGACTTTTCCAAAGGATTATTGCCGAGAGGGAGGATGTATAGTAGAAGGGAGTACTTTAATTGAGAGAAGGAACAAAGGACTTCCCTTGGTTAAGGGTTCATTTTCCGAACAGTCCGTTCTCTTCCAACGAAGAACGGTCTAATCGCAGGGAGACGCTTAGCAGAAGGCCAAGTTCCTCAATAATAAGATTTATAGAGTCCACTCTGTACTAGCTATCAAGAACTGAATACACTTAACAAGACACAGACTTAGCTAGGCTCTATGTTCCTGAAAAATGCAGCATTAGAATGAAAGCGAAGTGATAGAGTGCATTGTGCCACACTACTCCTTATCTTAAATGACAAGACTTAGTGCACGGCGAACTGATTCTGAGTGTGCACAAGAAACAAGGACATATCAGTGTTCTGGTACCACTGATTTATGCACTTTGACCTTATACACAAAGCTGAAAATAAGACATGCTCGGAAGTGTGGATAAGCTCAGTCCTCAGGCTCATTTGGACCAAACTGCTCTGATACAACTGTAACACCCCTGCTAACTGCCCACTTCCATGGTAGTAAGCAATGCTCACAGGGTTGTTATTCGTTGTGTAGGGTTACTTATAGCCCTTACTTTTACCTTTGCAAATAATTCTTACACAGAAATAGGGACCAATTTGAAAATTATTCGTGTGCTTATAAGTTATAAACTAGGAGCCATGTGTGATGAAGAAACATATAACAATAATTGATAGCGTCTACCACAAGTTAGGTAGCGATCACAGTGGAACATGAAAAGCAATTGTTTATACATATTCACAATCAAGGTCCCAAAATACAGTTACACGTTTACCTTAATAATAAATAGTTACACAGAAAGTATAATAGTCATAAAACATACTACAACCATTTATCGCCTTAGCGCGATCGTAGTCGTTTTGCTCCAGCTCCGATCTACAGCTCTCTGTTGCCCACCATTTGTCCCTTGGGTCAAGCTCTTTGCTATGTCCACCTGGATCCATAACCGAGTGGGGGTGAGAACACTTAGTCCTCAGTGGGGTTCCTTGGCTCTACCTATCACTTCATTTCTCGGCTATCCTCCAGGTCGTTCAGGGATTTCTAAGTGATCATGCATACTAACACCCTACTGATTATTATCTTTGCCTAGGGTCCTGAATAGCTTTATCTACTTTAGTAGGTGATAGGGGATCTAATCTTTCTTACTAAGTTCACGTGCTTATTGACCTTACATTTTAGTTACCATTATACTAAACGTCTCGGGTCGTTCCCTTGACGTTACATAATGCACAAACAATTACCAGTACGTATTAACCCATATACAGACATTCATTCAATCACAGATATATATATATATAGTTACATAGTGCATGGGGCATTGGGGATCTCTTACACGTACCGGCTGGCCGGGTTAGCGTCCTACTTCTCCGCTTTCGCACGTACCGGCTGGCCGGGTCAGTGCATCTTTTCATAGGCATACCGGTTGGCCGGGTTAGTACTTTATCTCCTTACGCGTACCAGCTGGCCGGGTTAGCGCTTTTTCCTCTACTTCCTCCTTTTTCTATCCATCCTCTACCTTCCTTGTGTCATTAACCTCTTCGAACCAATTCACCCTGGGGCGACTGATTCGTTAACCAATCCAAACTTGTAAGGACGACAAGGTAACACATCGACCAATCCAACTTTGTGAACTGGTGAGGGGCTTGTCTGTAAGACTTTACCAAGAGAGGGCTTCCTAACATATAAATACACACGTGTTCCCTAAGTTCCATTGTTATCTTTATACATTAGGTAATTGACCTTTAATTCTCTAGGGTTGCCCTAACACCTATACACAACCCATTCCTCATGATGCATGCTTTACTACACAAGAATGGACTATTATGTACCCCTTAGATCCCTTAGAACCACTAAAGTCTCAAGTCTGCCAGGTTTCATTTGAATACTTGGAGGGGCATTCGAATGAAATCCCTCGAAGTTCTTTCATTCGATTGGAATAGGTTTTCATTCGACTGAATTCCCTCGGCATTCTTTCATTCGAATACTAGGGGATTCATTCGATTGAAATCCTAAAATTCGCCTTCATTCGACTGCAGTGGAATTCATTCGAAGGAAAGCTCATTTTGGCTTTCATTCGACTGAAATCCTTGCGTATTTGAATGATTGCTAACAAAATCGCCTCCCCGAGACTCCAGTTCTCAATTTCCACTGTTCCTAGGGTTCCAATTGGTACAGTTATGCATTTCATTTCTCAATGTTTCACAAAACCCTTTTTACCCAGTATCCCCCCAAAATACTACTTAACGATTCTACAGTCAAATACACAGATATGCACATATACAGTTAAAAATTAATCCACATAGACAGTGGGCTTAGGATTACCCACCTCCAAATCCAGCGTGGAATTAGTGGAAGTGATGAGGAAAATTCCCTGAGCACTTCCATGACGATCCTGCTATTTTTCCTGGACCGGACGACACAACCGCAGAGTGCACGAGCGGAGCAGAAATAATTTTGGCAGCATAATGTTATGATTTTGGGGGTTCTGGGGATGGCCACAGAAGGCCTTCTATTTATAGGGGATATTGAGCCAGTGGCCAAATGGTCACTGTGCTTGATATTTTCAAATTTTTATTATTATTTTATTATATTATTATCATTATATACTACATATCTACCTATATGTATATCTGTTTCCCTTTCTTTTTCATCAGGGGGAATGCATCGTGGGGAGGGATGTATGTGTATTATATATATATATACTTTATATGTCAGGGGTGTACATATTATATATATACATATATTATATATTATATATTATATATATATATATTATAATGTACGTACATTTATATATACGGAACAAAAGTTACGTTTTATTATTATTATATTATATTATATTACATTACTTTTACTTTATATTTATTATATATATTATATTATGTTTTATTATATTACATGATATATATATATACATATACCTTCAGTAATAGCAATGGCCGAATGCCACTGTTACCATTTTACTATTATTATTTTATTATACTATATATGTAATGTATTTTATTATATAAGTATATATTTGGTTTCTTTAGTTAGGGGGATGCACGTCCCAAGGGGATGCACCCCGTGGTGCCTCTCATGACCAAGGATCATATGATCGATTTTGATCACGTTTGATCATTGTTTGTTCACGAATCGATGTCCCAAAAATATTTCAGACATGTATTCGCAATCTACCAATTTTCTGGGTCATAGTGGTAGGTCAAGTTAAGGCATTCGTGAATTTATTTCCCGGAGGTAATTTTCACAAATACCTTAGGTGCCTACCGAAATCTCATTTTTCGGCGAAATTTAGCACGGACCTCGCGGTACTCCGCGAGATCGAGAAACCATCATTGGACTGACGTTTGGAAGTAATTAATTTTCTAAATAATTTTTCCAGTCCAAATAATCGCCTCTAATGTGCTTTTAATTAAGAGAAATTAAGATTTAAGCAAAATTTCCATTAAGGGAAAAGTTCGGGATGTTACACAAACAAGGTCTTAAGTCAGGGGGAGTGATAAGTGCCCAATTTACGCAATTTTGACTTATTAAAATGGCACTTATTTGCTTAAGTTTTAAATAATTATCTAACTTAAATCCCCATTTTTTGTAGGTTTATAATATATTTTGAAAGATGGATGCAAGCATATTTAATCGAGAAGAATCCCAGAAAGAATGGAAAAAGGGCAAAAATGGAAAAGAGCTAAAAGACGAAGTTAGAACAAGACCGCTTAGCGGTATAGAAGGATCGCTCAGCGAGGAAAATGACAAATCACCGCTGAGCGGTTGTACCTTGGCCGCTCAGCGATGCTGCCACCGAAGCCACTTGTAGCCGCCACATTTATTGCGCCAGCTGGCGCCAACCTGGATTGCAGCGCCGCCCCTGCAAAAGCTGCTGGAGCATTTATTAAACCGCTGAGCGATGCCCATCAGATTTCGCCTATAAATAAGAGGCCGAGGCATTCATTCAAATCATCCCTCCCCTCTCCCAAAACTCATTCTTTTACATTTCTTTTGTACTTCAAAGCATAGTTTAGTTTAGCAACAAAGAGGAGGCCGGTGAAGGAGCCAGGAGATCGAAGAAGCTTGGCAAACCGCTGTCATGATAGCGTGATAACGTGCCATGGTAAGCGTCTAAACCTTGCCTCTGAGATTCTCTTGTAAGATGGATTTCTAATCCTCTTGTTGTTGGGATTTTGATGAATATTGTAGTATGATTGTATCCATGTACTTTTGCATATGAATTTATCAGTTTCTTATGATTTGCTTGAATGATTTTATGCTTAATGCTAGCTTTTGTTTAGTGTTTTGATTCTTGATTTGGGACTTATTTGTATGAACAAAAGTTATACTAATTAAGTCATAACCAAGTTAATGTTAATATCGCTATGCTTAACTAGATTCTAGGCTTGAACGTTGTGAACGAAAGTTACAATCATTAGAGTTGGAACTAAATCATTTCATCTAATTCTTGTTGCCATAACTGGAATAAAGGATTAGTCGTTTTAACATCTGGAATAACGCTGGCGTACTTTGTTAAGCTTGTGTGCGAAAGTGACAGTCTAACAAAGGAAACCTGTGATCTTTTCATGCGCGAAAGCGATGAACAAGTTAAGAACTGGTGGCGGGCAATAAATGAAATGATGATTCTATGTAATAAGTAACTGGATGCATGAAACTATGATATGATTCAATTCCCAACAAGCTTCCAGATCTACCTCTGATTTGTTGCCTATTTACTTTTATGTTGTTTATTTACTTATTTTAAACTATCAACAACTTTACCAATCCTTCACTTCATTGTTTAATTAACTAAACTCAAGAACGGTATTTTTGCAACTCCCTGTGGATTCGACTATACCCGTTTATACTTCAATTGGATCCCTTGTGGATCTGAAAGCCGTAAGGAAGGATATATTATTTTGAAATGACTGAAAGTTCAAATTAAGCTTCTGACAAAAGCCTTGAACAAAAACGTAGATTTGGCTTTCATCAAAATTGGCGTCGTTGCCAGGGAACGGAATTGCGTCAACTTAGAGAAAGTTTAACATTTGGCTTTCATCAAAAATTGGCGCCGTTGCCGGGGAGTTGCGTCATAAATACATAGCTTGAGTTTTGCTTGATTAAACAATTGTGAATATCTGTAAATATTGTATAGTTCTTATTTCGTTATTTTATGAACTTTTTGTTATTTTGTGAACTCTTGTTCTAATCTTATTGGCTAGTGTGAAATTTTCTTAGCTTTTGCGAGGTAAAGCTTCTAAAGATCAATTGTTGTTTGACCCTAAGATTGAAGCTACTTCAAGGAAAAACAGTAAAAACAAAAAGAAACAACTAGCTAAACAAAGACAAGAACAAGAATCAACATCTTCATCTTCAGAAAGCACCCAACCGAAAACAATGGCTGACAACACTAGAGCTGGTGACAACACTGGAGCTGGCAACACTACAGGAGCCAGTGATAATAGGGATTTTGTAAACTTCACCCCTAGGAACATTATTAGAATGAGCAGAACCACTGGAGCTCAACGATCACCTCAGATGCAACCTGGCTTGGTACAATTATTGTATGCTAACCCGTTTGCAGGTTTGGATCATGAGGATCCTTATGCTCATTTGACAAAGTTTTACGAACTCTGTGGGACTGCGGGAATGTCGGAAGCTGACGAAGAATCTATCTTTTTGAGGATGTTTCCCCTGACACTAATCGAAAAAGCTAAAGAATGGTTGCTGGATCAACCACAACATATTTTGTCTAAATAGGATCAACTGGAGAAGAAGTTTTGTGTGAGGTACTTTTCTCAATCCAAATTTATGGATTTAAAAACTTCAATTTCTACTTTTGTGCAGGCACCCGGAGAAAGTCTCTGTGAGGCCTGGGAGAGGTATAAATCCATGCTGAGAAAATGCCCCAATCATGAGTTCGACGCGCGCTCACAAATTCATATTTTCAGAAACGGACTCCAACAACAGCACAAACTTATGCTTGATGCTGCAGCTGGTGGACAGATAATGTCCAAAACAGCCGAAGAAGCAATCCCATCATTGATTCCATGGCCTTGATAGATCAACAAGGCCAATACCACAGAGGACCTAAAAGAGGAGGAATGCTTGAATTAGGCACCAACGATGCAATACTCGCTCAAAACAAGCAACTCCAACAAAAAATAGACGAGGTGAAGAAGTCTTTAAACGAGCTGCCCAAATCAGAGAAGCTCGAGATTCCAAAAGGCAGCAGGTATTTCAATGTAATATTTGTAATGGTGATCACCCGTCTACTTGTTGTAATTTTAGGGAAAAAGAAGTCCATTATTTGGACAACCAGCAATGGCCACCCTACCAGAACAATTTCCAAAGAGGGCCTAACTTTCAGCCATGGAGGCAAGAGGCAGGACCCTCATTCAATAAAGTTTCGCAACAGCCATGCCAACCACCCCGCCCGTATCAAAATCAGCCACCAGTTTATCCAAATTCCAAGATAGAGGAGACATTTAATCAGTTTATGCAACAAACGATGATTAATCAAAAGAACAATGAAGCCACTATCAGGAGTTTGGAAATACAACTGGGACAACTGGCCACTGATATGGCAGAGTTGAAAAAGGGTAGATTCACGGCCAACACGGAGCTAAACCCAAAAGACTCTTGTCATGGAAGGAGGTCTGATAATGAAGAAGGGAGCTGAAAAGAAACAGGCGTCGAGCTAACGACGTAAAACAGGTGCTTCCTGGGAGGCAACCCAGTGTTTTGTGAGTTTTTATTATTTTATTTTAAGGTGTTAGAATATGTTTTTATGAAACATGGTGAAAAAAGAATTAAGGTTTATTTAAATCATGTAATTAGGGTAAGATTTTGAGGTGCTAATCTTTTCCAAACAACGCTAACATGAAGCACCTAAGATTTTAACCTAATAACTGATTCTTAAACCTTCCCCCAGTTTTCAACAAACTTGGTGCAACATGATTTAATCTGGAAATAAGATTTCTAGCTGATTTAGAATTGAAAAAATTACTAAGAAAGGAAATCTTTTTAAAAGCACCTTATGATAAAAAACAAACAACATGTTTTATTTTGAATCCATAAATCATTGTGAGAAATTCTGTCCACAATAAGCGGGAAATTCTGTCCGCAGTTGTAGGAAATTCTGTCTGCAAAAGGATTCAAAATAAAACCATGATCTCTCTAATGCTACCTGGAACAAAGGAAATTTTTGGATTGTTTTTGCAGGCCGGAGAACAACCAATAAATTTTCCTAAAAACAACAAAAGAGAGACACACTTCTAGAGGAAGAAGAGCATGATTCTTTGGAGAAGATGAGCCTCTATCTCCTCAATCAAATGATAAGAGGAAGTAGCCGAAGCTGCAAAGGAGGCTACATCAAAACTCATTCACCATAAATAAGGAGCAATTTCTAATTTTCTAGCACCTTAATTAAATTTCCTTAGATAGGTTATATGCTTAAGACTTGTTTGTCTAAGAACAATGCTGAGTAATAGTTTACTTGGGATTTGATGCATGAACACATATAACACTATGAATTGAATTGTTTTAGTATCCATAATAGACCTTTGTGAGTACATAGATCTCATAAACATGTTAAGATGCATCGGTACTTGTTTGCAAAAACATAACCTTCCAAATGTTTTGAAATTAAGGAAATTAAACCTAAACCAAGTGAGGGAGTGAGCCTAAACACTAAGTGAGATAGAGAGAACCACCATTGTTTTTGCACAATTGAATTTGTTTGAGTCTCTGATTTTGATAATTGTATGCAAAGAATAGGAAATGATCAAGGCATTCTGTTCATTAGAATTTAACCCACTTGGCCAAATAAAGCCTACCCTAATTAGGAATATCCTTTGATACCCCATTTGAGCCTAAACATGAAAAAATTCTTGGTTGTTACATAATCCCTAAGCCTTAAAAGAAAAACAATAACTTCCCTTAATTTCTAAAATTAAGAGAGCATTCAATTGGATTATGTGCAAAGATCCAAGTCAGGGGGAGACAAGGATGGGTAAAAGTGGAAAGAAATAAAGAAGTCGAATCAAAAGAACAGAAGCAAGCAGAAAAAGAAGAAAAATCTTATTCCCAATCCAAAAAAAGAAGAAAAAGAAAAAGGATTGAGGAAAAGAACAAGGAGAATAAAGGGGTAAGAAACAAAATTGGAGAAAAGAAAACAGGTGACGACAGAAGTTGGTTTTCATTGCTCTCTTGATTAGAAATATTTGCATATCCAGAAAAACCAATTTTCTTTGTAGCCTGGCCACGTTACAACCCTTTAAAGACCTTCTGTGATCCTTGACTAACCATACTATTGGATTGAATTATGAGACAGGTAACAAATTTAAATTGTTGGGACATTGGATAATGTGATTGTTTATAGCATTCAAGTAATTGTGCATTTGATTATGTTAAGGTTACTCTATGATGTCTCACAGGTCTCAAAGCATGAACTGTTTGAAATATTTCAATTCATTGTAATAACTTGTTCATAAGCATCGATCTCTTGTAAAATAATTCTATTGCCTCTTGTTTGAGGACAAACAAGGTCTTAAGTCAGGGGGAGTGATAATTACCCAATTTACGCAATTTTAACTTATTAAAATGGCACTTATTCGCTTATGTTTTAAAGAATTATCTAACTTAAATCCCCATTTTTTGTAGGTTTATAATATATTTTGAAAGATGGATGCAAGCATAATTAATCGAGAAGAATTCCATAAAGAATGGAGAAAAGGGTAAAAGTGGAAAAGAGCTAAAAGATGAAGTTAGAACAAGACCGCTCAGCGGTATAGAAGGATCACTCAGCGAGGAAAATGACAAATCACCGCTGAGCGGTTGTACCTTGGCCGCCCAGCGATGCTGCCACCGGAGCCACTTGCAGCCGCCGCATTTATTGCGCCAGCTGGCGCCAACCTGAAAGTTCAAATTAAGCTTCTGACAAAAGCCTTGAACAAAAACGTAGATTTGGCTTTCATCAAAATTGGCGCCGTTGCCGGGGAACGGAATTGCGTCAACTTAGAGAAAGTTTAACATTTGGCTTTCATCATAATACTGTAAAGTTAAGGAGCACGAAGCCTAGGTAATGACAAGAGTAGTGACCTGATCACCTAGTAACTTAGGTAAAGCTACTCAGGACGAAGGTGAAAGATAATAATAATCAGTAGGGATTTAGTATGCATTACACTTAGAGGTTTTCTGGAGTGGCCTGGACTCTGCCCGAGTAATTGAACCATAGAAACCACGCCGAGTTCCCACTAAGAACGAACCCATTCTTACCCCCACTCGTGTATGACTCCAGATTACAGTCATGACTTCCCCGCCTGCCAAAGACGTATGGTTGTTTACTCGTACGCGTCAGCGTAACTTCCGCACGGACACTCTCATTAAGACATGCACCTTTGCACCCACCACTATGCGTAACGAGCCTGAGACACCCCCAGGCAGAGACTTAGAGGACCAGGGTCTTCCCCGATGCGTCCTATTTGGGTGGACGAGCGTCCAGGGAATAACAACCGCGATCTGATCCACCTCAATGGCGAGGGGGCGATTCCCCTATCCGAGCCTGAGCCAGAAGTCGAGCCAGCCACGGACCCCGGTGCGTCCACTCCACCAGTCCGAGGACGAGGCCGTCAGACGACTGCTAGAAAGAGGGTGATCCCAGTACTACCGCGCCGCTTTGCCCACCGAGATTTCACCGCGGTGACCGACCTATCGAGCGAGGATGAGCTACAGAAGAGGAGGACCCAACGGAGCGAGAGGAGGAGTCAAAGTAGGAGGCCGGACCCCAGGACCCTGTTGCAGCTATAAGAGTAGGTTGTATCGTGCACGAAGTGAGTAATTGCCACTTGTGTACATAGACTTTTCTAGTTGTTATATATGTACTTTATGTTGAACTTATATGTATAATATAGTGATATGGACAAAATTATGTACTGGTAATATATTAGTGTGTTGTGTGTATTCGGGCCCTTATGTGTACTTCTGCTGATGGATCTCCATACGACAGGTACGTACTCGTACTTCCTTTATCTCTTGCTATACCGTTACACGATGTATTATTCATATGGCTCTTTATTTTCTAGAAATCCGTATTTAAGAAAGAAATTTCAAAACGGCCCGTATTTTTGATAATTCTAGTTTGAAAAGTTAACTCAGAACAGAAATAATTCACATCACCAGAAGATAACCACCTAGCCGGGAAAGCTTATGACTTAAGCATAGGCCGACTAGCTAGGGTGTTTCAGAAACTACAACATCTTCTTTGTTTTCTTGCCTTTCTTTCCATCACCACCCATGGCCACTTCTTGGGAATCTTACACATGTTCCAACAAGTATATTACTATCTAGTCCAGGTCGCAGGACCCTTCAGAATCAATCAAAACCTAACATAGCAGTTCTAACATAATACATGAAACAACATAAACAAAGCAAGCATGGAAACACCACCAAGGAGGTGAGTAAAACTAAGGTTACCCACTTCCTTAGAGGCTTGAAGAGGGCTGAAAATGGTGGCAAAGATGCAGGCTCTTGGGGTGTTTAGCCTCCTGAACCAGTCTCCTGATTTCAACAGTGTTCCAGCAGGGTTTCTGAACCGAACGATTTTTGGGCAGAGTTTCCACAACCTTGAAATTTTTGTGAAAAATTCAAAATGGGAGGGGCTATTTGTAACAACCCGACTTTTTCCTCAAGTTAAAATGCTATTTAAGGCAAAATTAAAAATATAATAATAAGGAAAAGGCAAGATAGAAATAGAATAAAATTCAAATATTAATTTTATTTCTGTAATATTAGTTGAAAATAATCCTCTGACGGTCTTGTGACGTCTGGATCGTAATTAGGGTTTTATAGTAATTTCCTTATGACTCACCGGAGTCTGTAAAATATATTAATATGAAAATAAATCAAGAATATGTCAAGTAATATTTTAAAATTAATGAGGGGAATTTTAGAGCGTAACGGTATGCCCGGAATATTTTTAGGACGTCCGGACATAAATAACTAATGAACTAATATGACGTAAGAACACTAAGGGAAAAATTGGAAAGATAATTATGGCCAAGGCATTAGAGCCCCACGGCCAGCCCTCAAGACCGAAACATACATACAAACATTTCCAAAGTTTCATTTTCTCTTCTAAGTTTCCAAGACTTAAGTTCCATAAGCATCCATAACCATAATCATCCAAGCTTCACTATCTTTCTTTGCTTCTCATCATCATCAATCCTCTTAAAATCATCAAGAAGGCAAGTTAGTATCAAGGTGAAGAGTTTCTCTTCAAGGGGAAGCAAGAGAAACAAGCTCCAAGGCCCTAAACTCCATAACCTAGGGTTTTATGCTTTCTTGACAAAGGAGCTTCAAGCAAGCTTCAAGTTCATCTTTCCATCACCATAATTCATTCCTAATCATCTAAGGAAGGCTAGGAAGTGTTGTTGGTGAGTTTTCATCATGTGGTAAGAAGTTGAGCTTCCATAACTCATATTGGTGCTAATTAGGTTAAGTTGTTATTTTAGGTCAAGAAACCTTCAAGTAAGCAAACAAGGCTTGGTTTCCTTTTCTCCTAGCAACAACAAGTTCTTGAAGAAGTGGGTAACTCTAGTTCCTTGCCTCTTTGATGCTTCAAGAGGTGTATGTGCTTGTATGTGTATGTATGTGAATTATGGATTTGATGATGAAATATGTTAGAAATTATGCTAGGACTTAGGAAGACAATTCTGAAGGGTCTTGTGACCTGGATTAGATGTGATTATTATGCTGGAATTATGTGTGAAACTCATGTAGGGTTCCATGGAAGTTAAGGTATGAAAATGGAAGAAAAGAGCATTTCGGTTTGCTCGTCTCGCACAGGGGCCGCTGAGCGATGCTCTGGCGCCGCTGAGCGAACTGCTGTGAACCTCAGCGCTGAGCGGTAGGCGGTTACCGCTGAGCGGTCTGAGGCCTACGTGGAAAGTCTAAAAGATATTTTTCTTAAAAGATAAGGGTCGGTGGAGATATTTTGATACCGCTGAGTGATAGGACTCTTATCGCCGAGCGATAAGGCCCATATCGCTGAGCGGAGCTGTATATAGCGCTGAGCGCTATAGCTCAAACCGCTGAGCGGACAACAGTTTACGCTGAGCGGCTTGAGACCAGAATGTTTCATGGAACTCCTCTTGAGACACATAAGCTGCTGTTTGATGCTGTAGATATGAGCGATAATTGAAATGTATGTAATTCATGCTGTATGTGAGTATAAGTGTACTTGTGAAGTTTATGATGTCGATAAATCTGTATACGATGTGTAATCTGAGATGTAATCTGTAGTTCTTCATGCATTCATGCTGAGCCAAGTTAAAGAATTAGATATAAATCTGAGCTAAATAAAGATTTTGAAATGAACCATAGGGAACAATTATGCCATGTTGCATGTACAAGTATGCTATGCTGTAGGTATTCCAAAATGCTGATCATGCTGCTGAATCAAAGCCAATGCCCAATACTGCTGAACTAGGGCCAATGCCCATACTGCTGAAATATGGCTATATGCCACTTACTGAAAAGGGCTAAATGCCCCAATACTGAAATTGGCTATATGCCACATGCTGCTGAGGCCGTGATCACGAGAGCCATATGACAAGCCCATTTCAGTAGGTCGGATAGACATGCTGAAGATGGAAGCCCGCCACAGGTGGTGTCGAGATGGCATACCTGGAGGTGTGCGGTTACCACGCCTATGCATTGTCGTACGGGGGCAAGCTTAGGTGGGGGTACGATACCAGCCCACTGTCGAGGGGTCCCTAGGGGCACACGGCAGGTGGAAGCCCACCGCAGTGAGGTCAGGACAGTGTCGGCCTATACTGAGGGTGTGAGGTTATTCCGTCATACTAGTGTCACAAGGACATTACTATGGTGGGAATAACACCTATGCTGTTATGCTGCTGCATTCTATTATACTGCTGTATTAAGTTATGCTGTGAATTGCTGTTATTCTGTTATAGTCTGCTGGACATGTTATGCTGCTCATTCTGTCATGGTTATGTTAATGATTCTGTGATACACATTCTGCTGAATTCTGTTATGTTTGTATTCTACTGAATTCTGCTATGTCTGCATTGGATGATGTGATGTTTATTCTGATGACTCTGTTCTGCTGAATGTATTCTGATTTCATGCCGTTACTCAATTTAATTGGAATGTATATTTCTGCTGTTATGCCGTACCGTCAAGAGCACGCTCGAGACGGTTAAGTATATTCACGAACTGTTAATCAGCACGAGAATGTAGTAAACAAGAATAGCTCCCAAGTCACATGTTAACCCTGCTAAAGCCGTTCAGATAGGCAAGATAATAAATAGTAGGCTGATTAGTTTGTATGTTCACTAGAAATCTCTGAGCGGCCTGAAGTCCGACATAATCTGATGTACGACTCAGGAACTAAGGTTATTTCCACTGAGAGCCTACCGTTCTCATTCCCCACTGTTTTATGACTTCAGGTACAGAAGAGGATGAATCATATTTTGAGGATGCTGAAGAGCCGCCAGATGAGCCATGAGCGGCTAGAAGATAGATAGATAGTTATGTTTTGCCAAGGGCTTACTGAGTAGCATTCCAGTAGTCCTTGTATTTTGATGCTGTATATGCTGGATTATGTATTTGATGTTTTGATCTATGTACATATTATGTATACAGTGATATGACTTTGTATGGTGGACCCACTGAGTGTATATTATATGTTCTATTTCTCATTATGCTATCCGCTTTGTTATTATATTTGTTTATTCCAAACGCATGGCTCTATTTTTTATTAATGTGATACAAGTGCAAGTTTAAAACGGGTCCTTATTTTATGAGCAATGATTACTTTCAAAAGATAACTATGGACTAAGGTATTCCGACCGAGTGGACAACAACCTAGTGAGCTTTGTTTATTACGTACGGGTAAACAGTTAGCTAGGGTGTTTCACTATTTATAGCCAAGAATGTGCCCCCAAAATTACTCTTTTTCCCCTGTGAAATTTACCATTTTGCCCTTTTTAATTTAATTAAAGAGTTAATTAATTAGGTTAGATAATTAAGATGTCAAATCAATGAATAGTATCCTAATTTTTTATTATTTTCCTTGAAAAATTTGCTTCCATCACGTGGTGAATGCAGATGTGGGTCCCTCTTGTAACATCCCGTATTTTCCCTTCAGCGAAAAGTTCGTCAATATTAAATAAAATAAATTCTAAGACAATTTAGAAAGGTTAGAGAAGGAGTTTTAGGGTTAAGAATGCCCAAGGAACCTAGTGTTGCGGTTGTAGGAAATCCCGCAGACAGCAGACCGGTCTGGTTCGGACACCGGCAAGCGAAAACGGGCCGAAAGTATCTGTAAAGAAGACTGCCCCAGAGAAAAATCACAAGTGCCTTAAACCAATAATATTCCCATGTAGAGGGAAATTAGAGGATCGCGACGGTACAAGCAGAATATTTTTCGGACGACCGCGGGCGACGCACCGGCACTGCGAGTAATAAAACACGAGCGAAACGGAACCGGGAAAAGCCAAATTTCCCAATTCCCACGTGATGCAGTCTGATAGCCAAGGAAATTAATTTAAAATCCCATTTACTATTCATTGATGTGACATATAGATTATCTTTTGAAATTAATTAATTACAAAAGAAAATAAAAAGGGCAAAATTATAATTATCCATAGGGGCAAAAAGGTAATTATGGGAGATAGAATTTTGGCTCATAAATAGGCAACCCCTAAGCAGAAAAAAATTAGAAAAATTCCTATCCTAGCCGAAACTCTGTCCGTGTGCTCTGTGATTTCGCCGAGAAAACTCCGCCGGACAGCTAGGATCGTGCCCTAAGCTTGGAGTATGACTCTCCCACTCTTCCCTCACCACCGGACAGCCCCCAAGAAGTGGGTAACTATGGCTACTCACCTCTTTGGTGGTTGTGTTTGCTTATGTGTGTGTGTGAATGCTTCTATGTATGTTTATGTATGTTAGAACTTTGGCTAGAGTTAGGAAGATGATTCTGAAAGGTCTTGTGACCTGGAGTAGCTAGGATTATGATGGTTGGAATATGTGTAAAAACCTCAAGGAGTGCCCATGAGAAAAGAGGAAAAGAAAGGGAAGAAAACTATTCATTCGGTTTCAGCCTCGCCCAGGTACCGCTGAGCGGCCCCCAGGCGCCGCTGAGCAGAATGCATTAGAGAGCAAGTTTTTGAAACGTCAACTCTAGGGCACTGAGCGGCCAGAGGACCCGCTGAGTGGCCTGAAGGTCACTGAAGATAAGGGTGGAAAGATATTTTTGGAGGATAAGGATGAAAAGATATTTTTGGAAACCGGGCTTTAGCCACTGAGCGAGATGAGTCACCGCTGAGCGATACAGCTCTTACCGCTGAGCGAGATGAGGTCAGATCGTTGAGCGAGATGAGCTCAGACCGCTGAGCGAACAAGAGGTTTCGCTGAGCGGCCTGAGACCAGAACGTCTTATGGAAGCTGTCTTGAGGCACATAGTCCAACAAGTTATGATTAAAGTGATGTGTATGATTAAAGTTCATGAGCTATGGGATGTAATAGGTAGGATTTCATGCATTATTTTTATGGAAGTACTATGCTAGCATACCATGAATCATGTTAAGGCATTCTTAGAGGATTAGAGCTTAATCAAGTAATTAGTAAAGATTATAATGGAAATGAACCTTACGGAACAAGTCATGTCATGATATGCGCAAAGAAAGAGAAGAAAGAAGAAATGTTAGAAGAAAGAAAAGATAATGATATGATGAGATGCTACAAGTAAAGGTACAGGACGTGACGTCACATAAGTCCAAATAACGATCCCACGTCAGTAGACTCGCAAGGGCATACTGAAGGTGGAAGCCCGCCACAGGTGGTATCGCAAGGGCATACCTGGAGGTGTGCGGTTACCACACCTAGCAATCTCAACAGAGGACATGCTAAGGCGGGGGTACAATACCAGCCCACTTTCGAGGTGTCAAGAGAGGGCACGCGGAAGGTGGAAGCCCACCGCAGGTAGGTTAAGGAGAGGACCTACCTAGGGGTGTGCGGGTATCCCGTCAAGTAATGTCAACAGAGGACATACTATGATAGGGATATCGAGTACCACGCTCGGTCGCGTCGCCAGGGTCGGCCCCTCACCATCCAACAGTGGGTGGTTGTTTGATGAAAGCCTTTTTAACCACTTTCTCGGATCTTGACACAGCTTAGGTTTTGTCACAACCATGCCAAGCTCGTTGAAAGATTCTATGCGCTTTTGTTGTTCAAATTAAATTTATATATACATACCTACTTTACGGCTTTCAGATTCCAAAAGGAATCCAATTGCAGTATAGGGTATGGTCGATCCCACAGGGAGCTGTAAAATACCATTCTTGAGTTCATTTAATTAAACAATAGAGTGAAGGATTTGATAATTGTTTTAATAATTAAAATAAGTAAGTAACAACATAAAAGTAAATAAGAAACAAATCGGAGGTAGTTCCGGAGCTTGTTGGGAATTTTAATCACATCATAGTTTCATGTATCCAGTTACTAATTACATAGAACTATCGTTTGATTGCCCGCCACCAGTTCTTAACTTGTCATCATTTTCGCGCATGACAAGATCATAGGTTTCCTTTGTTAAACTGCAACTTTCGCACACGAGCTTAACAAAGTACACCAGCATTAATCCAGATGTTAAAACGGCTAACCTTTATTCCAGTTATGGCAACAAGGTTAGATGAAATGGTTTAGGTCAGACTCTAATGATTGTAACCTCCGTTCACAACGTTCAAGCCAAAGATCTAGTTAAGCATAATGATGTTGATCTTAACTTGGTTATGATTTAATTAGTACAACTATCGTTCATACGACTAAATCCCAAATCAAGAATCAAGACATTACACAAGACTAGCATTAAGGTTAAAACCATTCAAGCAAATCATAAGAAAATGATAGATTCATATGTAATAGTTACATGGATACAAGCAAACTACAATAGTAATCAAAATCCCAACAAAAAGAGGGTTAGGAACCCATCTTACAAGAGAATCTCGGAGGCACGATTTAGGCACTTACCATGACACGTGTTCACGCCGTCATGGCCATGGCTTCGCCAAGCTTCCTCGATCTCCGGCTTCTTCTCAAGCCTCGTCTTTGTTCCTAACTTAACCTAAACTAAACTAAGCGTCAAAGTACAAAGAAAATGTGTAAAAGAAGTAAAGAATGGAGGGGAGAAAAGATGGTTTCGAAGTGGTCTCGCCCTCCCTATTTATAGGCAAAATTTGGGGTCTGTCACTCAGCGGTTTTGGTTCCTTCGCTGAGCGATAAGATCTGAATCGCTGGGCGGCGGCGCTTAATCGCTGAGCGATTGTACTTTTACGCAGTTTCATTTAATGCTCGGCAGCTTTTCGGCTGACGTGGATGGCGGCGCCAGGCTGGCTCCAGCTGGCGCATTTATTGCGCCGGCGCAAGTGGCTTGCCGACTTAAGTTCGCTGAGCGATAACCTCATGTCTGCTGAGCGATATTGTTCAAAGCACTGAGCGATGCACGTCCTTCGCTGAGCGATGCCTTCGTCCAGAATCTTCTTTTTAAGCTCTTTTCCAATTCTGCCCTTTTCTTCCCTTCTTCATGGGATTATTCTTCAATAAATTATGCTTGCATCCATTCTTCAAAATATAGTAGAAATCCTACAAAACATAGAGATTTAATTAGATAATTCTTTAAAATATATGAGAATAAGTGCCATTTTGAATGATGAAAATTGTGTAATTTGGGCACTTATCATTGTTCATATCGTTGATCGATGCATTCCTTCTATGAGCTTTACGTGGTTAGCACCATGTAACAACCCGACTTTCCTTAAGAAGACCTTGGGTACGACTTATGACTCTGGCTTAGGTAAACCGTACAAAGAAACCCGAAATTGGGGTAGAGGAAAATTAATTATGAGACTTGCCCTTTAGGTTGGGAGGAAAAGACTAGAAGGTTAGGGTCCCACCGGGTGCTATAAGATTGGTGTTCAGTTTGAAGGGAAACGGGAATCTGGTTGGGGACCAAAGGGATCTGCGAAGGAGTGGCTAACAGGAACATGTCCCCGGATGTCTTGTTTCGGACCGCCATCCTGGCCGAAAAAACTCCTAGGTCATGAATGTATAATTGGTATATTTTTGGGGACTTGTGTGTGGACCAGGATTAGTTAGAAATAATTAAAGTAGACTCAGGGCTAGGATAATTAAAATAACTATAATAAAATAATAATATAATAATAATTAATTAATAATTAAATTAATAATTATTTGCAACAGGGGGCCATGGCTATAAATGCCCCCTGTGTGCAAACCAAAGGGCATTTACAAGGCTCTGCTGTTTGCTCAAATTTTTGCTTTCCTTGTATCGTTCGAGCACATCGCGAGAGCGCTACCGGACTTTCAAAAATTTCTTGGAGCATACCATTGCAACAAGGATTTTCTCCACCTTCCACCTACCAACTTCAAATCTGCATAGGAAGTGGGTAACTCTAAGCCCACTGTCTATGTGGTTTGTTTAATGATTGTTTAAATGCATTTCTGTGTATGTGAATCGGAAACTATTTTACAAAAACTATAGGAAATGAGTTAGGGAAGCTAGATTTGGATGATTTTGAGGTTTGGAAACCATAACTGTATGGATTGGATTACTGTAGAAGTGAAAAATGTTTCGCAAAGAAAACCCTGGAGAATTTGCACCCTGGATCTTGAAGTATGGAAAACCATAGAAGAAGGTCCATTCGTGCCTATGATTACAAATGAAAATGGGAGTGAACCTAAACCCATGAGTGCTTGGAATGATGAAGAGAAAAAGAAAGTCCAATATGATCTTAAAGCCATGAATTACCTAAACTCTGCCTTAGGTATGGATGAATTCTTTAGAGTCTCTTCATGCAAATCAGCCAAAGAAATTTGGGATACCCTACAAGCCACTCATGAGGGTACTGATGAAGTCAAGAGATCAAAGTTGAACACTCTATCTCAAGAATATGAGATGTTCAGGATGCTTCCTGGAGAAAAGATCCTTGATATGCAAAAAAGGTTTACTGTTGAAAGCCTTTTTGCAATAGTTTCACACTCTCGTCAATTTAATATATCCTTCTACAGCTTTCAGATTCACGAGGAATCCAATTGCAGTATAGACGGGTATAATCGTATCCACAGAGATTGTGTTTAAAACCAATATCTTGGAGTTGAACTATTTTAAGCTATGGAAATGTATTGGTATTTTGCTAAGTAAACAAATGATAAATAACTGCAAATAAAATAAAGCAAACAATAATGGAATAGAGTTTAGGCAGGTAAAGAAAGATGTTGGGATCTTAGTGACAATATTTCTCAATGCAGCCATGTGACTTATGAGTCTTATTGATTTTATCGCCACCAGTTCTTAACTTAATCATCTTTCTCAAGCATGTTAAGTTTACAAGTTCCTTTATTAAGTTGTCAATGTCTTGCACAAACTCAACAAAGTACCTTGAAGTTAAAGCGGGTGTTAATGCGATTAGTTCTAGGTCTCCAGTTATGGCAGTTAAGAACTAAATGAATTGATCTAGGTCAAGCTCAAATAGTTGTAACTCTCGTTCACAATATTCAAGCATAAAATCAAGCTTATTCAAAGCACTATTGTTCTTAACCTGGTTTGTAACTTAACTAGCATAACTCTCATTCATGCAAGCAAGTCTCAAGTTAAGAACCAAAGTACTAACAACAGCAAGCATTAAGCACAAGATCATTCATTAAAATCATAAGACTTCATAGAATCATAATCATAAGTACAATGGATACATTAGGAAATAAAGCACATCAATCCCAACATAAAAGAAAGTTAGCTATCCATTATCATGGATAGTTTACAGACTTACAGGGTTTTAGAGTAATGGTTGGTTGAGAAGAGTGGTGAAATGTCTCCACACCTCCACCACGGTTCGCAACCGTTGGCAATTCGGCAGCACCTCCTCTTAAGGAAAGCTTCTAAACCCTAACTTTCTTTCTAAACCTAACCTAAGTAATGTATGGAAAGTGGAAAATGGAGTTGGAATGAGGTGAGTGTAGTGGGGGGTGGATGGATGCTTGAATGCCTCGGCCTCCCTCTATTTATAGGCAAAAGTTGGGTGTCTTCGCTCAGCAGTTTCGATGGTTCCGCTGAGCGATTCTGGCCTTATCGCTGAGCGTCGGTGCCTTATCACTGAGCGGTTGTACTTTTGTACGCAGAGTCATAAATGCTCGGCAGCTTTTCAGGGCAGCGCTGACGTGGCAGTACGGCGCCAGGCTGGCTCCAGCTGGCGCAATCATTGCGCCGCGTGCAAGTTGCTTGCCGACATACATTCGCTCAGCGGTAAGGGTGTTTCCAATGAGTGATGGTTCCGCGGACGCTGAGCGCTAAACCCTTCTCCGCGGAGCGAAGCTAGTCTTACGCGCTGAGCGGACTTGCAGCACCACTGAGCGGTCTGGCTCTTATTTTCCTCTTTTAAGTTCTTTTGCTCAGCTTGCCATTTTTGCTCCATTCTTTATGGGATTCTTCTTAATTAGGCTGCTTGCATCTATCTTCAAAATATTTTAGAAACCTACAAAATAAGGGGATTAAGTTAGACATTTCTTTAAAAACATAAGCGATTAAGTGCCATTTTGATAGGTTAAAAATCATGTAATTTCGACACTTAACATTTACTCATCTGAGTAATCATTTATCTGCTCTTGGCAAAGTTTATTCTAGTGCAGATTTGAATCTAAAGGCGCTACGATCATTGACTCGGATATGGCAACCGAAGGTGACGGCAATATCAGAAAAGAAGAGCCTATCCAAGATGACTCTAGCAACACTATTCGCCTGAATTGGAATTGAGTCGCCTTGATCAACATGAGCAACACGAGAAGAAACACAGGTCAATTTCTTTAAAAGCAAAAATTGATTCTGATAAAGAAGATTCTGAAGATGATGATTGTGAAAACATGAATCTCTTAGTCAAGAATCTTGGAAAATTCTTCAAAAAGAAAGGCATGCGTTTTGGTTAAAATAAAAGATTCATAAAGAAGAACGATTCATTTTCTTCTCAAATATTCACATGCTTTGAGTGCGGAAAGCCCGGACATATCAAGTCCGATTGTCCAAACATCCAAAGGAAGAAGAATGGATTCAGAGACAAAGTGGACAACAAACACAAGAAGGGCAAGAAAGCATATGTAGCATGGGAAGACAATGATATCAGTTCTTCATCAGAATCTGAGGATGAAGAAGCTCAAATTGCATTGATGGCAACTCATGATTCAGAAGATGAAAATGATGAGGTTAGTACTGATAAACTCTCTTATGAAGATTTACAAGTTGCGTTTGAATGCATACAAGAAATATGTTTAAATTTTTTCCAAAATCTATGCTAAGAAAGAAGAAGTAAACTTGGTTAAATCTATCGTAGAAAACCAAGATGCTTGTAAGAAGTGCATAACTTTAGAAACTAAAGTTGATAATCTTCAACAAATTGTATGTAAATTTGAAAAAGGCAAGCATGGGTTAGAAGATATTTTAAGCATGCAAAGAAACACAAAAGATAGAAGTGGATTAGGTTATACTCCACAAAAAGGTAAAAATGAAGTAAAGAAAACCTTGTTTGTGAAGGCTAGTAATCCACGACCAAATATGCATGAAAAGAAAAATGGTTTGCAATCTAAACCTAAATCAAATGGTGATAGTATAGTAAGAAATAGCAACTATCAAAAGTCTACTTCAAAGCCAATCTCTAAACCTAATAACTACTATGTTTCAAAGAAGATTCATCTGATTCCTAAAAGAAAGTATATATGTAGTTATTGTTGTTTAGAAGGGCACACCAACAATGCATGTTATTTTAAAAAATATGGTGTTCCAAATGGTCAAAACAAGTGGGTTGAGAAAGGTTCTAACAAGCAAGGACCCAAAGCACATTGGGTACCTTATACTCATTTCTAAATTGTTTTGCAGATATGTATGAGGACGGCAAGTGACTTATGGTACCTTGATAGTGGCTGTTCCTCACACATGACTGGAGACAAAACAAAGTTCTCATTTCTTATGCCAAGAAACAAAGGATTTGTAACATATGGCAACAATGAAAAAGGAAAAATCATTGGCATTGGAAGAATAGGTACGCCTCCTCAAACTACCATTGAAAATGTGCTATATGTTGAAGGTCTAGGACATAATCTGCTTAGCATTAGCCAATTATGTGACAAAGGCATTATAGTTAGATTTGAAGATGATATATGTATAGTGAAAGACAAGAAAACCCAAGAAGTGAAATTTTCTGGATACAAAGTTAATAAGGTTTTCATGATTTCACTAGAAGATATATCATCTAAAAATACATGTCTAATGGTAAAAAGCAATGATGATTGTTGGCTATGGCATAAACGTTTAGCACATATTCACATGGATCACTTAAATAAACTTATCAAGCATGATCTAGTCATTGGTTTACCAAAAATTAAATTTGTTAAAGATAGATTGTGTGATGCATGTCAAAAAGGAAAGCAAACAAAAGTTTCCTTTAAACCTAAGAATGTTGTTTCAACTACTAGACCTCTTCAGTTACTCCATATGGACTTATTTGGTCCATCAAGGACAAAAAGTTTTGGAGGAAACTATTATGGTCTAATGATTGTTGATGACTACTATAGGTTTACATGGACTTTGTTTCTATCACACAAAAATCATGCTTTTGATGCATTCAAAAGATTTGCTAAAGCTGTTCAAAATGAAAAATCTTTGAAAATTGCATCAATTCGAAGTGATCATGGTGGTGAATTTGAAAATGCATCTTTTGAAGAGTTTTGTCGTGAACATGGCATCTCGCATAACTTTTTCGCTCCTAGAACACCTCAACAAAATGGAGTTGTGGAAAGGAAAAATAGATCTCTTGAGGAACTAGCGAGAACTATGCTAAATGAAACAAATTTGCCTAAGTACTTTTGGGCAGATGCAGTTAGCACGGCTTGCTATGTTTCTAATAGAGTTCTAATTAGACCTTTCCTAAAGAAAACTCCATATGAGTTGGTAAAGGGTAGAAAGCCAAATATTGCACATTTTCATATCTTTGGCACAAAGTGTTTTGTTCTGAACAATGGCAAAGAAAACCTTGCAAAATTTGATGCAAAAGCAGATGAAGGTATATTTCTTGGTTACTCACTTTCTAGCAAAGCCTTTCGCATCTTCAATAAAATAACACATACCATTGAAGAATCTATTCATGTTTCTTTTGATGAAACTAACCCGTCCAAGGAGGAAAAAGTTGTTTCTTTTGATGATGATGAAAGTGAAGTTACATTACCAAGAAATGCTGATCAAATCCAAGGAGAAAACAATCTTGAAAATGATCAAGTAGAAGAGCCAGTTCAGGATGATCTACCCAAGGAATGGAGAACACACAAAGATCACCCAATTGACAAAATCATTGGTGATATATCAAGAGGAGTCACAACACGATTAAAACTCAACAATGCTTGCTTGCATATGGCGTTTGTGTCACAAATTGAGCCATCCAAAGTACATGATGCACTAAAAGATGAACACTAGGTACTTGCCATGCAAGATGAACTTAATCAATTTACACGAAATGAAGTATGGGAACTTGTACCTGCCCCTGAAGGTAAACAAATTATTGGTACAAAGTGGGTGTTCAGAAACAAATTAGATGAAAATGGCATCATTGTGCGAAACAAGGCAAGATTGGTGGCCCAAGGATACAATCAGGAGGAAGGAATTGATTATGACGAAACCTATGCTCCAGTGGCAAGGTTAGAAGCAATACGTTTACTCTTGGCATATGCTTGTTCATTAAATTTTCAATTATACCAAATGGATGTCAAAAGTGCATTCTTAAATGGTTATATACAAGAGGAAGTTTATGTTCGACAACCTCCTGGGTTTGAAGACTTTAAAAATCCTTCTCATGTATATAAACTTAAGAAGGCACTTTATGGCCTCAAACAGGCTCCTAGAGCATGGTATGATCGACTAAGCACATTCTTGTGTGAAAAAGGATTTGAAAAAGGTAAAGTTGACACAACTCTTTTCATAAAAAGATCTAAAAGTCATACTTTACTAGTTCAAATCTATGTTGATGATATCATATTTGGTTCAACTAATGAAATTTTATGCAAGGAATTTTCAAATCTCATGCAAGGAGAATTTGAAATGTCTATGATGGGAAAATTGAATTTCTTTCTTGGTTTGCAAATTAAGCAAACTAAGAATGGAACATTCATTAACCAATCTAAGTTTTGCAAAGAACTATTGCAAAAGTCTAAGATGGATGATTGCAAGGCCATAGCAACACCAATGGGATCAAGCACTTATATAGATCAAGATGAATCTGGAAAGCCCATTGATGAAACACAATATCGAGGTATGATCGGATCCTTATTATATTTAACTGCTAGTCGACCTGATATTATGTTTAGTGTTTGCTTGAGTGCTGGTTTTCAATCATCTCCAAAAGAATCCCACTTGAGTGCTGTGAAACGAATTTTAAAATATTTGAAAGGCACTGTCAATGTTGGATTGTGGTTTCTTAGCGGAAGCACTTGCTGGTTAATTGGTTATTCTGATTCTGATTTTACGGGTTGTAAAACTAAACGCAAAAGCACTAGTGGTACATGTCACATTTTAGGGAATGCTCTTGTCTCTTGGTCTTGCAAGAAACAAGCTTGTGTTGCTCTAAGCACTGCTGAGGCTGAATACATTGCAGCCGGCAGTTGTTGTGCACAAGTCTTGTGGCTCAAGCAACAGTTAAAAGACTTCGGTCTGGACCTGGGCTGTATTCCTATAAATTGTGATAACACAAGTGCTATCAACTTAACCAAAAATCCTTTAATGCATTCTCGAACAAAGCACATCGACATAAGACATCACTTTCTCAGAGATCATGTGTTGAAAAAGGAAGTAGAACTGAATTTTGTTGCAACACATGATCAACTTGCTGACATTTTAACAAAACCGTTGGCAAAAGAACCTTTTTACATAATCAGACGAGAGTTGGGAATTCTGGACGAGACTGATATATCTTAAAATCATCCATTATTGACTGTATGTATATGATTGGATATTCATTTTGATGCTTGCATAGATTCTGAAATGTTAATTTCATATCTGATGATGCTATTCGTTGCAAGCTTTCAAAATTTCAAAATTTTTGAAATTTTTGGGCTAGTAATCGATTACATACCTGTAGTAATCGATTACAGGCAGTTTCTTTTATTTAAAAGAGCAAAACTGCTTGTTGTAATCGATTACTCATGCTAGTAATCGATTACCAGGGCTATTAATCGATTATCAGATCGAAGTAATCGATTACTCTCTCACTTTTTCAATTCTGTAATCGATTACATAGGCCAGTAATCGATTACAGGCTTAAATTTCAAATGGTTAATCGATTATGGCAGTTGTGTAATCGATTAATCATTGGCTATATCAATTCTTATTCATTCTTTAGCCATTTGTGTAATCGATTAAACTCTCCTCTCTCACCTGAAGCCACTCCTTCTCCATTGTTCGTCCATTTTCTCTTAAATCTCTCTTAAATTCTTGGTGATTCTTCGTAGTTTTTAAGAGTTTGATCATCAAACTTCATTGTTCTTGCTTCCATCTCCATCAAAACCAAACTTGGAATCATTCTCCTTTCCTCTCTTCAAAACCGAATCCTTCTCTTCTTTGTTCAACAATGGCTGCTTCAAGCTCTACATCAGGCTCCAAGAGAGCACGAACCAAGAATGTAGGATATGGTCTGGACCCCCTGAACATCTCCAAACTTCTGACTACGGAAGAGTAGAAGAAAAGGTTTCTGTCCCGCTTCTTGGAGCGCCCAATTCTAACTCCAAAATACGGTATCCTTAATGCTTTTTCTTCTGCTAGGTTAGAATTTTCGGATATGTTTCAGTTTCAAGGGATGTCAGACTTCATTTCTCTGCATGGTTCATATTATCCTGAGTTAGTCAAAGCTTTCTATTACAATCTGAAGTTTCTGAACAATAAGTTAGTTTCCCAAGTAAAAGGAGTAGATATTGTTATGTCTTTGGAAGATTTGGGAAACTGTTTGGGACTTCCATATGAAGGAAGAAAGCTAAGTTCTGAGATTTTGTGTCCTTGGCAAGGCTTTAACAGGAAGACTTTCTACCAGAGTCTGTGTCGCTTCTCAGAGGCACAACTCCAAGAAAAACGTCAACGGTTAGAGTTTGCACGCTAAAGGGACATTCTGCCTGTTGGTCCCTTAACTGCTGGTGATAGATTGCTGCACTATTTTCTAAGTTATGTTCTCCTGCCTCAGATTTCAAATCATGCACAGATCAGTGATTTGGAACTGCAAATTATGTATGGGTTGAAGACAAAGGAGAAAATTAACTGGGCTTATTTGGTACAGCAGCACATGCTCCTGTAGTGTGACCGTGCTGGGGCACTGCCTTATGCTCCTGCCATTTCTCAGATTTTCCAGAACTATGGCGTGTCAGTTGCGGGGGAATTCACTCTGAAGGTGGATGTCAAAACTCAGAAGATTGATATTGACATTCTACCTTAGTTGGGGATTTACCAAGATGTAGATGGGGTGTTCAGGCACAAGGCAGACTCCAGAGACTCTACTCCACCTTATCCGCCATCCACATCTGCTACATCTTCTGCTCCTATCGATCCTCCAATCTCATCCAACTCAGATAACCAGTTTCAGATGATCCTAGAGCGCTTGGATCATATGCAGGCTGCACATACTGCCCGCTTTGACCACATCGATGGCCGTATTGATTCACTTTAGACCGACCTTCGTGGCGATATCGTGTGCTTGGCCAAACAGGTTGAAGAGTTCGCCAAAATCCACAATGACGTCTCTCTCGACAATTTTAATTTTCCTAGCAACGCTGAACTGTGATTTCATGTCTTAGAATTTTATTAATGATTGTATTTTCCTGTTTTCTGGATTGACATTCTCATTTGGTTTTCAGTTGTAATAGTTTAGTGATTTTATTTCCTTTAGTTGAACTTTTGCTTAGTTTTTAACTCATGTTTATGTTATGTGGATTGTTTATAATTAATTACTTATGTTTTCTATTCTGCTATATACCTTGTGTATTATAATTATGTTATATACATTGTCTGTATTATTTGCATTGTATATCTTGTTGTGCTTCTTTTTCTTCTTTTTGATGATGTCAAAAAGGGGGAGAAAGGTTCTGTGTCTGGTGCTTGGTTTATTTTTATACAGAGGGAGAAATTAACCAAAACCAAGGAAGGCCAGAGTCAGAAACACAGGGGGAGCAATACAGTGAATTAAACTTCAACTTTCAAAGATGGTTTTGTCATCATCAAAAAGGGGGAGAATGTGAAGAAGATTCTTTCTCTGACCATTAATGGCATGGTTTTGATGACGACAACAACATCAACAAAAAGCAGAAAAAGGGAAGACTTGATCAAGATCAAAGAACCTCAAAGCTCAAGCTGCACATCATTAAAGGTTCAAGATTTTTACCCTAGTGTCAATATAGTTAGCACATGTTATGATATTAAAGTCATTGGCTCAAAGTTTTTCAAACATAAACATGTCTAACACTTTCCTAAAACCCTAAAAGCATATGGCAACATTTTTCAAAGGGTTTTAAACACTTTTAACTCGGTTTCTGCATGGATAATCGATTACCATGCCTATGTAATCGATTACCATCACAAGAATTCAAAATTATTCAAATTTTGAAGTGACTAATCGATTACCAACCCGTAGTAATCGATTACCACCTTGAGAAATTTGAAAATATGGCCGTTTCTTGTGTGTAATCGATTACCACCCTTTGCTAATCGATTACATGCTCGAATGGGTGTGTTTTTTCATGAAACAATGCGTTGTTTTGCATCATATGCTCTGGCATTGGTTGATGAACAGGCATCTCTGCCTATATAATGCAGAATTCGTGCAGAAACAAAGACACACCATCAGAACTCCATTCTTTCATTAATTCTTGCAAGTTTTACAAGTTCTGATCAAAATTTTAAAAGTCCTTTTTCAATCCAAACTCAGAAAAGCATTGAGCCATAACTTTCATATCCTTAAGTGCTTTCTATTCAGGTTTATCCTCCCGTGAGTTTAGGATTGATACAAAGCCATTGTATAGAAACTTCTTCAAAAACAATTGGTTGTTGTAAACACCGTGGTTTTCGGTGTGTTTTCTGATCATCACCGTAGTGTTCGGTAAAGGCATTGTGTAACCAACGGAACGGTTGTGTTCTCTTGTAGTTATCGGTGTAAGTTCCTCGGTTGTGAGGTTGTACACAACACAAGTTTACATAGTGGAAAAAACCCTGAATCAGAACAGGGGACTGGACGTAGCCTTCGGTGGTTGAAGGTGAACCAGGATAAATTCTCCGGTGCGATCTTTCTTATCCCCACGCTCTTTACATTCAGCAATTTACAATTTCCGCTGCTTTAACATTATTATCTATTTGGTTAATTGCTGGGTCTTGTTCATAATTTGAGAATTAGGGTTTCACATCTTTCAAAGAATCAAAATCCGAGAAAAACAAGAGAAACCTAATTCACCCCCCTCTTAGGTTGCTATCTAGAGTTACAATTGGTATCAGAGTGCAATTTTAGGAAAATTACTCCTAAAAGATCCAAAGATGGCATCCTCAAGACCTATGTTGAGTGAAGGGTTGAATGTAAATAGGCCTCCTTGTTTTAATGGAGATCATTACGATTTCTGGAAAATCAAGATGATGATCTTAATCAAAGCACAGGATCTTGAAGTATGGAAAACCATAGAAGAAGGTCCATTCGTGCCTATGATTACAAATGAAAATGGGAGTGAACCTAAACCCATGAGTGCTTGGAATGATGAAGAGAAAAAGAAAGTCCAATATGATCTTAAAGCCATGAATTACCTAACCTCTGCCCTAGGTATGGATGAATTCTTTAGAGTCTCTTCATGCAAATCAGCCAAAGAAATTTGGGATACCCTAGAAGCCACTCATGAGGGTACTGATGAAGTCAAGAGATCAAAGTTGAACACTCTATCTCAAGAATATGAGATGTTCAGGATGCTTCCTGGAGAAAAGATCCTTGATATGCAAAAAAGGTTTACTCATCTGATTAATCATTTATCTGCTCTTGGCAAAGTTTATTCTAATGCAGATTTGAATCTAAAGGTGCTACGATCATTGACTCGGATATGGCAACCGAAGGTGACGGCAATATCAGAAAAGAAGAGCCTATCCAAGATGACTCTAGCAAAACAATTCGGAAAACTGCAAGAGCATGAATTGGAATTGAGTCACCTTGATCAACATGAGCAACACGAGAAGAAACACAGGTCAATTTCTTTAAAAGCAAAAAATTGATTCTGATAAAGAAGATTCTGAAGATGATGATTGTGAAAACATGAATCTCTTAGTCAAGAATCTTGGAAAATTGTTCAAAAAGAAAGGCATGCATTTTGGTCAAAATAAAAGATTCATAAAGAAGAACGATTCATTTTCTTCTCAAATATTCACATGCTTTGAGTGTGGAAAGCCCAGACATATCAAGTCCGATTGTCCAAACATCCAAAGGAAGAAGAATGGATTCAGAGACAAAGTGGACAACAAACACAAGAAGGGCAAGAAAGCATATGTAGCATGGGAAGACAATGATATCAGTTCTTCATCAGAATCTGAGGATGAAGAAGCTCAAATTGCATTGATGGCAACTCATGATTCAGAAGATGAAAATGATGAGGTTAGTACTGATAAACTCTCTTATGAAGATTTACAAGTTGCGTTTGAATGCATACAAGAAATATGTTTAAATTTTTCCAAAATCTATGCTAAGAAAGAAGAAGTAAACTTGGTTAAATCTATCGTTGAAAACCAAGATGCTTGTAAGAAGTGCATAACTTTAGAAACTAAAGTTGATAATCTTCAACAAATTGTATGTAAATTTGAAAAGCCAAGCATGGGTTAGAAGATATTTTAAGCATGCAAAGAAACACAAAAGATAGAAGTGGATTAGGGTATACTCCACAAAAAGGTAAAAATGAAGTAAAGAAAACCTTGTTTGTGAAGGCTAGTAATCCACGACCAAATATGCATGAAAAGAAAAATGGTTTGCAATCTAAACCTAAATCAAATGGAAACCTAAATCAAATGGTGATAGTATAGTAAGAAATAGCAACTATCAAAAGTCTACTTCAAAGCCAATCTCTAAACCTAATAACTACTATGTTTCAAAGAAGATTCATCTGATTCCTAAAAGAAAGTATATATGTAGTTATTGTTGTTTAGAAGGGCACACCAACAATGCATGTTATTTTAAA
Source organism: Nissolia schottii (assembly GCA_003254905.1). NCBI lineage: Eukaryota > Viridiplantae > Streptophyta > Magnoliopsida > Fabales > Fabaceae > Nissolia > Nissolia schottii. The sequence continues at coordinate 60,450 of QANU01054515.1, forward strand.
AAATATGGTGTTCCAAATGGTCAAAACAAGTGGGTTGAGAAAGGTTCTAACAAGCAAGGACCCAAAGCACATTGGGTACCTTATACTCATTTCTAAATTGTTTTGCAGATATGTATGAGGACGGCAAGTGACTTATGGTACCTTGATAGTGGCTGTTCCTCACACATGACTGGAGACAAAACAAAGTTCTCATTTCTTATGCCAAGAAACAAAGGATTTGTAACATATGGCAACAACGAAAAAGGCAAAATCATTGGCATTGGAAGAATAGGTACGCCTCCTCAAACTACCATTGAAAATGTGCTATATGTTGAAGGTCTAGGACATAATCTGCTTAGCATTAGCCAATTATGTGACAAAGGCCTTATAGTTGGATTTGAAGATGATATATGTGTAGTGAAAGACAAGAAAACCCAAGAAGTGAAATTTTCTGGATACAAAGTTAATAAGGTTTTCATGATTTCACTAGAAGATATATCATCTAAAAATACATGTCTAATGGTAAAAAGCAATGATGATTGTTGGCTATGGCATAAACGTTTAGCACATATTCACATGGATCACTTAAATAAACTTATCAAGCATGATCTAGTCATTGGTTTACCAAAAATTAAATTTGTTAAAGATAGATTGTGTGATGCATGTCAAAAAGGAAAGCAAACAAAAGTTTCCTTTAAACCTAAGAATGTTGTTTCAACTACTAGACCTCTTCAGTTACTCCATATGGACTTATTTGGTCCATCAAGGACAAAAAGTTTTGGAGGAAACTATTATGGTCTAGTGATTGTTGATGACTACTCTAGGTTTACATGGACTTTGTTTCTATCACACAAAAATCATGCTTTTGATGCATTCAAAAGATTTGCTAAAGCTGTTCAAAATGAAAAATCTTTGAAAATTGCATCAATTCGAAGTGATCATGGTGGTGAATTTGAAAATGCATCTTTTGAAGAGTGTTGTGGTGAACATGGCATCTCTCATAACTTTTCCGCTCCTAGAACACCTCAACAAAATGGAGTTGTGGAAAGGAAAAATAGATCTCTTGAGGAACTAGCAAGAACTATGCTTAATGAAACAAATTTGCCTAAGTACTTTTGGGCAGATGCAATTAGCACGGCTTGCTATGTTTCTAATAGAGTTCTAATTAGACCTTTCCTAAAGAAAACTCCATATGAGTTGTTCAAGGGTAGAAAGCCAAATATTGCACATTTTCATATCTTTGGCACAAAATGTTTTGTTCTGAATAATGGCAAAGAAAACCTTGGAAAATTTGATGCAAAAGCAGATGAAGGTATATTTCTTGGTTACTCACTTTCTAGCAAAGCTTTTCGCATCTTCAATAAAAGAACACATACCATTGAAGAATCTATTCATGTTTCTTTTGATGAAACTAACCCCTACAAGGAGGAAAAAGTTGTTTCTTTTGATGATGATGAAAGTGAAGTTACATTACCAAGAAATGCTGATCAAATCCAAGGAGAAAACAATCTTGAAAATGATCAAGTAGAAGAGCCAGTTCAGGATGATCTACCCAAGGAATGGAGAACACACAAAGATCACCCAATTGACAAAATCATTGGTGATATATCAAGAGGAGTCACAACACGAGTAAAACTCAACGATGCTTGCTTGCATATGGCGTTTGTGTCACAAATTGAGCCATCCAAAGTACATGATGCACTAAAATATGAACACTGGGTACTTGCCATGCAAGATGAACTTAATCAGTTTACACGAAATGAAGTATGGGAACTTGTACCTGCCCCTGAAGGTAAACAAATTATTGGTACAAAATGGGTGTTCAGAAACAAATTAGATGAAAATGGCATCATTGTGTGAAACAAGGCAAGATTAGTGTCCCAAGGATACAATCAGGAGGAAGGAATTGATTATGACGAAACCTATGCTCCAGTGGCAAGGTTAGAAGCAATACTTTTACTCTTGGCATATGCTTGTTCATTAAACTTTCAGTTATATCAAATGGATGTCAAGAGTGCATTCTTAAATGGTTATATACAAGAAGAAGTTTATGTTCGTCAACCCCCTGGGTTTGAAGACTTTAAAAATCCTTCTCATGTATATAAACTTAAGAAGGCACTCTATGGCCTCAAACAGGCTCCTAGAGCTTGGTACGATCGCTTAAGCACATTCTTGTGTGAGAAAGGTTTTGAAAAAGGTAAAGTTGACACAACTCTTTTTATAAAAAGAACTAAAAGTCATACTTTACTAGTTCAAATCTATGTTGATGATATAATATTTGGTTCAATTAATGAGATTTTATGCAAGGAATTTTCAAATCTCATGCAAGGAGAATTTGAAATGTCTATGATGGGAAAATTGAATTTCTTTCTTGGTTTGCAAATCAAGCAAACTAAGAATGGAACATTCATTAACCAATCTAAGTTTTGAAAGAACTATTGCAAAAGTATAAGATAGATGATTGCAAGGCCATAGCAACACCAATGGGATCAAGCACTTATATAGATCAAGATGAATCTGGAAAGCCCATTGATGAAACACAATATCGAGGTATGATCGGATCCTTATTATATTTAACTGCTAGTCGACCTGATATTATGTTTAGTGTTTGCTTGAGTGCTCGTTTTCAATCATCTCCAAAAGAATCCCACTTGAGTGCTGTGAAACGAATTTTAAAATATTTGAAAGGCACTGTCAATGTTGGATTGTGGTTTCTTAGCGGAAGCACTTGCAGGTTAATTGGTTATTCTGATTCTGATTTTACGGGTTGTAAAACTAAACGCAAAAGCACTAGTGGTACATGTCACATTTTAGGGGATGCTCTTGTCTCTTGGTCTTGCAAGAAACAAGCTTGTGTTGCTCTAAGCACTGCTGAGGCTGAATACATTACAGCCGGCAGTTGTTGTGCACAAGTCTTGTGGCTCAAGCAACAGTTAAAAGACTTCGGTCTGGACCTGGGCTGTATTCCTATAAATTGTGATAACACAAGTGCTATCAACTTAACCAAAAATCCTTTAATGCATTCTCGAACAAAGCACATCGACATAAGACATCACTTTCTCAGAGATCATGTGTTGCAAAAGAAAGTAGAACTGAATTTTGTTGCAACGCATGATCAACTTGCTGACATTTTAACAAAACCGTTGGCAAAAGAACCATTTTACATAATCAGACGAGAGTTGGGAATTCTAGACAAGACTGATATATCTTAAAATCATCCATTATTGACTGTATGTATATGATTGGATGTTCATTTTGATGCTTGCATAGATTCTGAAATGTTAATTCTATATCTGATGGTGCTATTCGTTGCAAGCTTTCAAATTTTCAAATTTTTTGAAATTTTTGGGCTAGTAATCGATTACATACCTGTAGTAATCGATTACAGGCAGTTTCTTTTATTTAAAAGAGCAAAACTGCTTGTTGTAATCGATTACTCATGCTAGTAATCGATTACTAGGGCTATTAATCGATTATCAGATCGAAGTTATCGATTACTCTCTCACTTTTTCAATTCTGTAATCGATTACATAGGCCAGTAATCGATTACCAGGCTTAAATTTCAAATGGTTAATCGATTATGGCAGTTGTGTAATCGATTAATCATTGGCTATATCAATTCTTATTCATTCTTTAGCCATTTGTGTAATCGATTAAACTCTCCTCTCTCACCCGAAGCCACTCCTTCTCCATTGTTCATCCATTTTCTCTCAAATCTCTCTTAAACCCTTGGTGATTCTTCATAGTTTTTAAGAGTTTGATCATCAAACTTCATTGTTCTTTCTTCCATCTCCATCAAAACCAAACTTGGAATCATTCTCCTCTCCTCTCTTCAAAACCGAACCTTCTATTCTTTGTTCAACAATGGCTGCTTTAAGCTCTGCATCAGACTCCAAGAGAGCACGATCCAAGAATGTAGGATATGGTCTGGACCCCCTGAACATCTCCAAGCTTCTGACTACGGAAGAGCAGAAGAAAAGGTTTCTGTCCCGCATCTTGGAGCGCCCAATTCTAACTCCAAAATACGGTATCCTTAATGCTTTTTCTTCTGCTGGGTTAGAATTTCCTGATATGTTTGAGTTTCAAAGGATGTCAGACTTCATTTCTCTACATGGTTCATATTATCCTGAGTTAGTCAAAGCTTTCTATTACAATCTGAAGTTTCTGAACAATAAGTTAGTTTCCCAAGTAAAAGGAGTAGATATTGTTATGTCTTTGGAAGATTTGGGAAACTGTTTGGGACTTCCATATGAAGGAAAAAAGCTAAGTTCTGAGATTTTGTGTCCTTAGCAAGGCTTTAACAGGAAGACTTTCTACCCAGAGTCTGTGTCGCTTCTCAGAGGTACAACTCCAAGAGAAACGTCAACGGTTAGAGTCTGCACGCTAAAGGGACATTCTGCCTGTTGGTCCCTTAACTGCTGCTGATAGATTGCTGCACTATTTTCTAAGTTATGTTCTCCTGCCTCAGATTTCAAATCATGCACAGATCAGTGATTTGGAACTGCAAATTATGTATGGGTTGAAGACAAAGGAGAAAATTAACTGGGCTTATTTGGTACAGCAGCACATGCTCCTGCAGTGTGACCGTGCTGGGGCACTGCCTTATGCTCCTGCCATTTCTCAGATTTTCCAGAACTATGGCGTGTCAGTTACGGGGGAATTCACTCTGAAGGTGGATGTCAAAACTCAGAAGATTGATATTGACATTCTACCTAAGTTGGGGATTTACCAAGATGTAGATGGGGTGTTCAGGCACAAGGCAGACTCCAGAGACTCTACTCCACCTCATCCGCCATCCACATCTGCTACATCTTCTGCTCCTATCGATCCTCCGATCTCATCCAGTTCAGATAACCAGTTTCAGATGATCCTAGAGCGCTTGGATCATATGCAGGCTGCACATACTGCCCGCTTGGACCACATCGATGGCCGTATTGATTCACTTCAGACCGACCTTCGCGGCGATATCGAGCGCTTGGCCAAACAGGTTGAAGAGTTCGCCAAAATCCACAATGACGTCTCTCTCGACAATTTTAATTTTCCTAGCGACGTTGAACTGTGATTTCATGTCTTAGAATTTTATTAATGATTGTATTTTCTTGTTTTCTGGATTGACATTCTCATTTGGTTTTCAGTTGTAATAGTTTAGTGATTTTATTTCCTTTAGTTGAACTTTTGCTTAGTTTTTAACTCATGTTTATGTTATGTGGATTATTTATAATTAATTACTTATGTTTTCTATTCTACTATATACCTTGTGTATTATAATTATGTTATATACATTGTCCGGATTATTTGCATTGTATATCTTGTTGTGCTTCTTTTTCTTCTTTTTGATGATGTCAAAAAGGGGGAGAAAGGTTCTGTGTCTGGTGCTTGGTTTATTTTTATACAGGGGGAGAAATTAACCAAAACCAAGGAAGGCCAGAGTCAGAAACACAGGGGGAGCAATACAGTGAATTAAACTTCAACTTTCAAAGATGGTTTTGTCATCATCAAAAAGGGGGATAATGTGAAGAAGAGTCTTTCTCTGACCATTAATGGCGTGGTTTTGATGACGACAACAACATCAACAAAAAGCAGAAAAAGGGAAGACTTGATCAAGATCAAAGAACCTCAAAGCTCAAGCTGCACATCATTAAAGGTTCAAGATTTTACCCTAGTGTCAATATAGTTAGCACATGTTATGATATTAAAGTCATTGGCTCAAAGTTTTTCAACATAAACATGTCTAACACTTTCCTAAAACCCTAAAAGCATATGGCAACATTTTTCAAAGGGTTTTAAACACTTTAACTCGGTTTCTGCATGGGTAATCGATTACCATGCCTATGTAATCGATTACCATCACAAGAATTCAAAATTATTCAAATTTTGAAGTGAGTAATCGATTACCAACCCGTAGTAATCGATTACCACCTTGAGAAATTTGAAAATATGGCCGTTTCTTGTGTGTAATCGATTACCACCCTTTGCTAATCGATTACATGCTCGAATGGGTGTGTTTTTTCATGAAACAATGCGTTGTTTTGCATCATATGCTCTGGCATTGGTTCATGAACAGGCACCTCTGCCTATATAATGCAGAATTCGTGCAGAACCAAGGACACACCATCAGAACTCCATTCTTTCATTAATTCTTGCAAGTTTTACAAGTTCTGATCAAAGTTCTGATCAAAATTTTCAAAGTCCTTTTTCAATCCAAACTCAGAAAAGCATTGAGCCATAACTTTCATATCCTTAAGTGCTTTCTATTCAGGTTTATCCTTCCCTGAGTTTAGGATTGATACAAAGCCATTGTATAGAAACTTCTTCAAAAACAATTGGTTGTTGTAAACACCGTGGTTTTCGGTGTGTTTTCTGATCATCACCGTAGTGTTCGGTGAAGGCATTGTGTAACCAGGGGAACGGTTGTGTTCTCTTGTAGTTGTCGGTGTAAGTGCCTCGGTTGTGAGGTTGTACACAACACAAGTTTACATAGTGGAAAAACCCCTGAATCAGAACAGGGGACTGGACGTAGCCTTCGGTGGTTGAAGGTGAACCAGTATAAATTCTCTGGTGTGATCTTTCTCATCCCTACACTCTTTACATTCAGCAATTTACAATTTTTGCTGCTTTAACATTATTATCTATTTGGTTAATTGCTGGGTCTTGTTCATAATTTGGGAATTAGGGTTTCACATCTTTCAAAGAATCAAAATCCGAGAAAAACAAGAGAAACCTAATTCACCCCCTCTTAGGTTGCTATCTAGAGTTACAGAGCTCTCTCTAGCAAACACACAGCTTCTCCTCCTTATTTTCTATCCTTTGAAACCAAGAGGAAACACCATACAATCACCTCTCAAACTCAAGCCAAAATCGGTTCACTTTAACATCATCACCATCTTTAAAAAATTTCTCTCATTTCCCCTTAGCAAAACCATAGCCTTATCACCACCATCCTCTCCAGATTTTCTCAAGTTTCCTTGAGGGAAAACTGTGGTAAGACCTTGCCAATAATCCATCATCAATAAGCCAAAAATAGGAACAAGCAAAGCTAGGCCATAGGAGGAGCAAGGCCAAGCAAATTCGGTGCCAAAAGCATCACCAAAAATCGCCACCACCATCATCCTTGGAGGACCTTGCATGCAAGCCTTGGTGCCTCATCAAGTCATCCAAGGAGCCTCCTTTATATAGCCAAGAATCTGGTTCAAGTTGCTTAAGAGTGGGTAAATCTAGCTTAGACCATCTTTTGACGGTTCTACGCTTCAATTATATGCTTATGTGATAATTGTTGTAAAATGATGCTTGCATGTGTTATGTGGCGTTTAAATGTTGGAATGATGTTATGTGGTTGCTGAAAATTTTGTTATGGAGGTCCAAGGTTGGTACATGGGTTTGATTTTGAAAGAATGTGACATAAAGGAAAATCTACGTTTTGGGCACATAAGGGAAAAACTATCATTTCTATAATTTCGGGCATCAAGAATAAAAATATGGGTTTGTTTCTAAAAAAAAATGGCTTTAGAACTATTAAAAATCCTTAAGACCAAGCCTTGAGCCCATCGGGTTTGTGAGAACCAAAATTTTAAAGAAAATCGGAGTTTATGGGTAAAAATGACATTTTGGACAAACAAGGGCAAAACTGTAATTTTGGGTCTTGAGACTAAAAATCTGGGTTTGTTTTCATAAAAAATGGATTTAGAACTATCAAAACTCTTAAGACCAAGTCTTGATCCCATCGGGTTTGTGAGAAATAAAATGTTAAAGAAAATCAGAGTTTATGGGTAAAAATTGACTTTTTGGACAAATAAGGGAAAAACTGTAATTTCAGGTTTTGTGACTAAAAGTCTGGGTTTGTTTTCATAAAAAAATGGATTTAGAACTATCAAAAACCTTAAGGGCAAGTCTTGAGTCCATCGGGTTTTTGAGAACAAAAATTCCAAAGAAAACAGGGCATTTACGGGGCGAAACGATAATTTTGGGAAAAAGGGGCAAACTGTGATTTCGTGGAACTGGGAGTGAAATCTGACTTTTTAATCATGAAAAATGATCTTAGGGCTATCAAAAACCTTAGGGTAAGGTCTTGGACCTCTCCGGTTTCTGATCGCTATTTTCAAACAGAAACCAGACATCTGTTTTACTAGTTACTAGTTTGATGTCTGTTTATGTTCAAGAAGGGTTGGAGCATGAATTTATGTTATTTATATATGTTGAAATTGATGAGGAAAGTAAGTTTCTTATTGTTGTAGAAATTGATGATTGATGTTAAGGATATGTTTAAACATGAGATGTTGAGCTATGTATGTTCTATGTGTTATGTGTTACATGAATATATAATATGTACCAGATGTGCTATGTACTTCATGAGGTAATGGATAGGAAAATATGAGATTTATGATGGAATTGATTTTTAGAACATGGAAGTATGTTAATTGTTATGAATTGAGGATTTATGTTTAAGGCATATGGACTGTTAACTAGAATGGACTGTATTGATGTCGACTGGAATGGCTTGTATTGATGTACATGTTATGTGATTACGTGTCATGGAATGGATTAAGGAAAGGAAGGGAAAAAGGAATAGGGCATGACGTCAGTAAGCCCCTAAAAATGAAAGGAAGGATAATGATGTTAAAGGATTCTTTTCCTAGCTGTGCCACTAGCCGGCAGGAAAGGCAAGCTGAACCCTGGGTATGCCTCGTCCCTACATAAGGACGGGGTAGGATCCCCTCGCCATCCATAGCACAAGGATGGACTCTCCTATCGTGAGCTACTGAGGTTAAGCACTGCCTAGTCCTCCTGATACTGAGACAGAAAGGAAGCCTATCGCGGTAGGCCACCGTTACGGGGGGTTGAGCTTGAAGTATATGCTCTAAGTGATATAACTGTACATAAGTGGAGGTGCGAAGAAGCTTATAATTAAAATGGGCACGGTTATAAGTGGACGCGCACTGAAGGTTATTATGTGATTAGGTGTGTAACTACAGATAGCAACCTAAGAGGGGGGTGAATTAGGTTTCTCTTGTTTTTCTCAGATTTTGGTTCTTTGAAAGATGTGAAACCCTAATCCCCAAATTTTTAACAAGACCCAGCAATAAACCGAACAAATGTTAATGTTAAAGCAACAGAAATTGTAAATTGCTGAATGTAAAGAGTGTAGGGATAAGAAAGATCACACCAGAGAATTTATCCTGGTTCACCTTCAACCACCGAAGGCTACGTCCAGTTCCCTGTTCTGATTCAGAGATTTTTCCACTATGTAAACTTGTGTTGTGTACAACCTCACACCCGAGGCACTTAAACCGACAACTACAAGAGAACACAACCGTTCCCCTAGTTACACAATGCCTTCACCGAACCCTACGGTGATGATCAGAAAATACACCGAAAACCACGGTGTTTACAACAACCAATTGTTTTGAAGAAGTTTCTATACAATGGCTTGTGTATCAATCCTAAACTCAGGGAAGGATAAACCTGAATAGAAAGCACTTGGAGATATGAAAGTTATGGCTCAATGCTTTTCTGAGTTTGGATTGAAAATAGACTTTGAAAATATGATCAGAACTTGTAAAACTTGCAAGAATTAATGAAAGATTGGAGTTCTGATGGTGTGTCCTTGGTTCTGCACGAATTTTGCATTATATAGGCAGAGGTGCCTGTTCATGAACCAATGCCAGAGCATATGATGCAAAACAACGCATTATGTCATGAAAAAACACACACATTCGAGCATGTAATCGATTACTATAGTGTGGTAATTGATTACACATAAGAAACGACCATATTTTCAAATTTCTCAAGGTGGTAATCGATTACTACGGGTTGGTAATCGATTACTCACTTCAAAATTTGAATAATTTTGAATTCTTGATGATGGTAATCGATTACATAGGCATGGTAATCGATTACTCATGCAGAAACTGAGTTAAAGTGTTTGAAACCCTTGAAAAATGTTGTTATATGCTTTTAGGGTTTTAGGAAAAAGTTAAGACATGTTTATGTTGAAAAACTTTGAGCCAATGACCTTAATATCATAACATGTTCTAACTATTTTGACACTTAGGGTTAAAATCTTGAACCTTCAATAATGTGCAGCTTGAGCTCTGTGGTTCTTTGATCTTGATCAAGTCTTCCCTTTTTCTGCTTTTTGTCGATGTTGTTGTCGTCATCAAAACCATGCCATCAATGGTCAGAGAAAGAATCTTCTTCACATTCTCCCCCTTTTTGATGATGACAAAACCATCTTTGAAATTTGAAGTTTGTTCCACTGTATTGCTCCCCCTGTGTTCCATCATTATCTTCCCATGCCACATATGCTTTCTTGCCCTTTTTGTTCTTGTTGTCCAATCTATCTTTGAGATTGTTCTTCTTTCTTCGAATATTTGGACAATCGGACTTGATGTGACCAGGTTTTCCACATTCAAAACATGTGAATTTTTGTGGAGAAGATGAGTCATCTTTCTTTATGAATCTCTTAGATTGACCAAATCGCATTCCCTTTTTCTTGAGAAACTTTCCAAGATTTTTAAAACAAAAGATTCATGTTGTCACCTTCATCTTCTTCTGAATCTCCATCATCTTTATCGGAATCAATTTTGGCTTTTAAAGAAATTGACCTGTGCTTCTTTTCATGTTGCTCATGTTGATCCAGGCGATTCAATTCCAACTCATGCTCTTGTATTTTCCCGAACAGAGTTGCTAGAGTCATTTTGGATAGGCTCTTCTTCTCTGAGATCGCCGTCACCTTCGGTTGCCATATCTGAGTCAATGATCTTAGCACTTTTAAGTTCAAATCTGCACATGAATAACTTTTGCCAAGAGCAGATAGATGATTAATAAGATGAGTAAATTGTTTTTGCATATCAAGGATTTTTTCTCCAGGAAGCATCCTAAACATCTCATATTCTTGTGACAGAGTGTTTAATTTTGATCTCTTAACTTCATCAGTACCCTCATGAGTGGCTTCTAGGGTATCCCAAATCTCCTTGGCTGATTTACATGAAGAGACTCTAAAGAATTCATCCATACTTAGGGTAGAGGTTAGGTAATTCATGGCTTTAAGATCATACTGCACTTTCTTTTTCTCTTCATTATTCCAAGCACTCATGGGTTTAGGTTCACTCCCATTTTCATTTGTTATCATAGGCACGAATGGACCTTCTTCTATAGTTTTCCATACTTCTAGATCTTGTGCTTTGATGAAGATCATCATTTTGATGTTCCAGAAATCGTAATGATCTCCATTAAAGCATGAAGGCCTATTTACATTCAACCCTTCACTCAACATAGGTCTTGAGGATGCCATATTATGGATCTTTAGGAGTAAATTTCCTAAACTTGGCCTCTGATGCCAATTGTAACTCTAGATAGCAACCTAAGAGGGGGGTGAATTAGGTTTCTCTTGTTTTTGACGGATTTTGATTCTTTGAAAGATGGTGAATGTTATGAAACCCTAATTCCCAAATTGTGATCAAGACCCAGCAATAAACCGAATAGATATTAATGTTAAAGTAGCGGAAATATAAATTGCTGAATGTAAAGAGTGTAGGGATAGGAAAAATCACACCAGAGAATTTATCCCGGTTCACCTTCAACCACCAAAGGCTACGTCCAGTCCCCTGTTCTGATTCAGGGATTTTTCCACCATGTAAACTTGTGTTGTGTACAACCTCACAACCGAGGCACTTACACCGACAACTTCAAGCGAACACAACCGTTCCCCTGGTTACACAATGCCCTCACCGAACACTATGGTGATAATCAGAAACCACACCGAACACTATGGTGTTTACAAAACCACACCGAACACTACGGTGCCACAATTGATTCATAATTGTTGAAGAAGTAATACAATGGCTTTGCCAATCCTAAATTCAGGGTTGGAAGTTTTCCTGAATAGAAAGCACTTCAGATATAACAGTTAAGGCTCAAAGGGCTTTCTTAAGATTTGGATTGAAACACCATTGAAATTTGATCAGAACTTTGTGAATATGAAAGTGAGAATTGAGTTCTGGAGTTATATTTTTGTTCTGCATGAGTTCCAACCTTATATAGGCAGAGGTGCCTGTTCATGAACCATTAACAATGCGTACAGATGTAAAACAACGCATTGTTTCATGAAAAAACACACCCATTCGAACATGTAATCGATTAACTAAGTGTGGTAATCGATTACACACATGGTAACTGCCAATTTTCAAATTCTGTGTGATGGTAATCGATTACCATAAGTGTGTAATCGATTACACACACAAAAATGGCCAATTTTGAAAGTTTCTGAGGTGGTAATCGATTACCATAAGTGTGTAATCGATTACACACATGAAAACTGAAACACCCTAGCTAATTGTTTACCCGTACGCAGTAAACAAAGCTCACTAGGTTGTTTTCTATCTGATCGGAATACCTTAGTCCATCGCCATCTTTTGAAAATAGTTGTTTAAGAAAATAAGGACCGATTTTAAACTTTTCATTTACATTGCATAAATACTTAAATAGAGCCATGCGTCAGAATGAACAATATAACAAAGCGTGTAACTGTAAGTTCATAAAGCATCCAATACATATCCAAGTGGTCCATCATACAAAGTCACATAGTCGTATATACATAATAAGTAAGATATACATCACATGTACATAAACTAAAAACTGAATACATAACCCAGAGTACATAATATCAAAACACAAGGGCTATGCCCTTGGCAAAAATCTGAACATCGATCTATCTTTAAGCTCATGTCCTGTCATCGCCGCTCATGGCTCTACTGGTGGCTCGTCCGCGTCCTCAAAGTAGGACTCATCATCAGTACCTGAAGTCATAAGGTAGTGGGGATGAGAACGGTCAGTGGAAATAACTTTAGTTCCTGAGTCTCGTATCAGATTAGGTCAGACTTCAGGCCGTTCAGAGATTTCTAAGTGAACATGTATACTAACCATCCTACTGATTTTTGTTTGGTCTAAGTTCTGAACGGCTTTATCTACATTACTATGTGACATGGGAACTACTCTTGCTTACTACGTTCTCGTGCTGATTAACATTTCGTACATATACCTAGCTGTCTCGAGCGTTCTCTGACGGTACTGTCATAACAGCAGAACTATACATTCAGACGTTCATGAATAACAGAATCATCAGAATATGCATAACAGAGTCATCAGAATAAATATAATAGAATCATCAGAATGAACATGTTGGATATACATGCCTAACAGAATGTAACAGAATAAACCTGCATAACAGAATAAGCCTGCTTTGGAATATGTCTTATTCCTACCATAGTAATGTCCTCTATTGACATTAGTATGACGGAGTAACCTCGCACCCTCAGTGTAGGCCCTGTCTGGACCTTCCTGCGGTGGCCTTCCACCTGCCGTGTGCCCCCTCAGGACCCTTCGATAGTGGGCGGATATTGTGTGAAAAAGACTCTTCCTCTGACCATTAATGGCGTGGTTTTGATGAAGACAACAGCATCAACAAAAAGCAAAAAAAGGGAAGACTCAAGGGAAGACTCAAACAAGATTATAGAACCTCAAGCTCAAGCTGTACATCTATAAAGGTTAAAGATTTTAACCCTAGAGTCAATAGTTAGCACATGTTAATATATTAAGGTTAATGGCTCAAAGTTTTTCATCACAAACATGTCTAACATTTTTCTTAAAACCCTAGAAGCATTTGGCAACATTTTTTTCAAAGGGTTTTAACACTTAAACTCGGTTTCTGCATGGTTAATCGATTACCATGCTTGTGTAATCGATTACCAGCACTTTGAATTCAAAAATATTCAAGTTTTGAAGTGTGTAATCGATTACCAACCCGCAGTAATCGATTACCACCTTTTGAAATTTGAAAATATGGCCGTTTCTTGTGTGTAATCGATTACAGCCTTTGGTTAATCGATTACATGCTCGAATGGATGTGTTTTTTCATGAAACAATGCGTTGTTTTGCATCATATGCTTTGGCATTGGTTCATGAACAGGCACCACTGCCTATATATTGCAGAATTCGTGCAGAACCAAAGACACACAATCAGAACTTCACTGTTTCATTGATTCTTACAAGTTTCACATGTTCTGATCATAATTTTCAAAGTCTTTCTCAATCCAAAACTCAGAAAATCATTGAGCCTTAACTTTCATATCTTTGAGTGCTTTCTATTCAGGATTATCTTTCCCTGAGTTTAGGATTGTTACAAAGCCATTGTACAAAATCTTCTTCAAATTCAATTGGTTATTGTAAACACCGTGGTTTTCGGTGTAGTGTTCTGATCATCACCGCAGGGTTCGGTGAAGACATTGTGTAACCAGGGGAACGGTTGTGTTCTCTTGTAGTTGTCAGTGTAAGTGCCTCGGGTGTGAGGTTGTACATAACACAAGATTACATAGTGGAAAAACCCTGCATCAGAAACAGGGGACTGGACGTAGCCTTCGTGTTGTGAAGGTGAACCAGGATAAATTCTTTAGTGTGATCTTTCTTATCCCTACACTTTTACATTCAGCAATTTACAATTTCCGCTGCATTTAACATTATCAATTATTTGGTTAATTGCTGGGTCTTGTTCTTAAATTGGGGATTAGGGTTTCACATTTTCAAAGAAACAAAAAATCTGACAAAAGTAAGAGAAACCTAATTCACCCCCCTCTTAGGTTGCTATCCTGAGTTACAATTGGTATCAGAGTGCAAGTTTAGGAAAATTACTCCTACAGATCCACAGATGGCATCCTCAAGGCCAATGTCGAGTGAAGGGTTGAATGTAAATAGGCCTCCATGCTTTAATGGAGATCATTATGATTTCTGGAAAATCAAGATGATGATCTTCATAAAAGCACAGGATCTTGAAGTATGGAAAACCATAGAAGAAGGTCCATTCGTGCCTATGATCACAAATTAAAATGAAAGTGTACCAAAACCCATGAGTGCATGGAATGATGAAGAGAAAAAGAAAGTTCAATATGATCTTAAAGCCATGAATTACCTAACCTCTGCCCTAGGTATGGATGAATTCTTTAGAGTCTCTTCATGTAAGTCTGCCAAAGAAATTTGGGATACCCTAGAAGCCACTCATAAGGGAACTGATGAAGTCAAGAGATCAAAGTTGAATACTCTATCTCAAGAATATGAGATGTTCAGGATGCTTCCTGGAGAAAAGATCCTTGACATGCAAAAAAGGTATACTCATTTGATTAACCATTTATCTGCTCTTGGCAAAGTTTATTCTAGTGCAGATTTGAATCTAAAAGTGCTA
>QANU01054515.1:77895-132275 GCA_003254905.1 Nissolia schottii
AAAATTTGATGCAAAAGCAGATGAAGGTATATTCCTTGGTTATTCACTTTCTAGCAAAGCCTTTCGCATCTTCAATAAAAGAACACATACCATTGAGGAATCTATTCATGTTTCTTTTGATGAAACTAACCCCTTTAAGGAGGAAAAAGTTGTTTCTTTTGATGATGATGAAAGTGAAGTTACATTACCAAGAGATGATGATCAAATCCAAGGAGAAAACAATGTTGAGAATGATCAAGAAGAAGAGCAAGTTCAAGATGATCTACCCAAGGAATGGAGAACTCACAAAGATCACCCAATTGACGAAATCATTAGTGATATATCAAGAGGAGTCACAACAAGACTAAAACTCAATGATGCTTGCCTGCACATGGCATTTGTGTCACAAATCGAGCCATCCAAAGTACATGATGCACTAAAAGATGAACACTGGGTACTTGCCATGCAAGATGAACTCAATCAGTTTACTCGCAATGAAGTGTGGGAACTTGTACCTGCCCCTGAATACAAACAAATCATCGGTACAAAGTAGGTGTTCAGAAACAAATTAGATGAAAATGGCATCATTGTACTAAACAAGGCAAGATTGGTGGCACAAGGATACAATCAGGAGGAAGGAATTGATTATGACGAAACCTATGCTCCAGTGGCCAGGTTAGAAGCAATACGTTTACTCTTGGCATATGCTTGTTCATTAAATTTTCAATTATACCAAATGGATGTCAAAAGTGCATTCTTAAATGGTTATATACAAGAGGAAGTTTATGTTCGACAACCTCCAGGGTTTGAAGACTTTAAAAAACCTTCTCATGTATATAAACTTAAGAAGGCACTTTATGGTCTTAAACAAGCTCCCAGAGCATGGTATGACAGGTTAAGTACATTTTTATGTGAAAAAGGATTTGAGAAAGGTAAAGTTAACACAACTCTTTTTATAAAAAGAACTGAAAGTCATACTTTACTAGTTCAAATCTATGTTGATGATATAATATTTGGTTCAACTAACAAGATTTTATGCAAGGAGTTTTCAAATCTCATGAAAGGAGAATTTGAAATGTCCATGATGGGTAAATTGAACTTCTTTCTTGGTTTGCAAATTAAGCAAACTAAGAATGGAATATTCATCAACCAATCAAAATTTTGCAAAGAACTGCTGCAAAAATATAAGATGGATGATTGCAAAGCAATTGCAACACCAATGGGATCGAGTACATATTTAGATCAAGATGAATCTGGAAGGCCCATTGATGAGACAAAATATCGAGGTATGTTCAGATCCTTACTATATTTAACTGCCAGTAGACCCGATATTATGTTTAGTGTTTGCGTATGTGCTCGTTTTCAATCATCTCCAAAGGAATCCCACTTAAGTGCTGTGAAAAGAATCCTAAAATATTTGAAAGGAACTGTAAATGTCAGATTGTGGTTTCCTAGAGGTAGCACATGCAGGTTAATTGGTTATTCTGATTCTGATTTTGTGGGTTGTAAAACCGAACACAAAAGCACTAGTGGTACGTGTCACATTCTAGGGAATGCTCTTGTCTCTTGGTCTTGCAAGAAACAAGCTTGTGTTGCGTTAAGCACTGCTGAGGCTGAGTACATTGCGGCCGGCAGTTGCTGTGCACAAGTCTTGTGGCTTAAGCAACAATTAAAAGACTTTGGTCTAGACCTGGGTTGCATTCCTATAAACTGTGATAACACGAGTGCTATCAATTTAACCAAGAATCCTGTAATGCATTCTAGAACAAAACACATCGACATTAGACATCACTTTCTAAGAGATCATGTGTTGAAAAAGGAAGTAGAACTAAATTTTGTCGCAACACATGATCAACTTGCTGACATTTTGACAAAACCGTTGGCAAAAGATTCTTTTTACAAAATCAGACGAGAGTTAGGGATTCTGGATGAGATTGATGTATGTGAATCTTGTTTATTGTATTACTTGCATAGTCTTAGAAGTGAAAATATGCTATATGCTGAATTGATATGTTTCCAGATTTCAAAATTTAAAATTTTTCAAAATTTTTGTGCTTGTAATCGATTACATACCCGTGGTAATCGATTACAGGCAGTTTCTTTTTCAATAATATCAAAACTGCTTGGTGTAATCGATTACACATCCTAGTAATCGATTACATTGGGGTGTTAATCGATCAGCACATCGAAGTAATCGATTACTCTCTCACATGGTTATTAAAAACGAGTTTTAAATCGTAAAATCGTACGATTTTACGATTTTAGATTGTAAAATCTAGTTAAATCGGAGGTAAAATCGTTTCTGTGTAAAATCGTGTAAAATCGGGTAAAATCGTGTAAAATCGTGTAAAATCGGAGGATTTGAATTTTGAAACTGTTGTATTTGAAGTTTGAAGTTTGAACTATATTGTATGTTAGTACTTTATATTTTCTTTCTTTTATTGTGTTTTGTTGTGAATTTGGAATGAATATCATGTATGAATTCAACTTAGAACTCACATATTTCATATTTATTTGTGTTTTGTATGAAGTTAAAAATATTTATGAATTTTAAGTTTTATTAAATATATTTTTGTAGTATAGTAATTTTTTAAAATATTTTTTTAATATTTTTTTAATAATAGGTAAAATCTTACGATTTTACGATCCGATTTTACGATCCGAGTTTACGGAGACTCCACGAGTTTACCTAAAATCCCGAGTTTGATAACCATGCTCTCTCATATTTTTTCATTTCTGTAATCGATTACAGAGGCTAGTAATCGATTACAAGGCAAAATTTTCAATTGTGTAATCGATTATGGGAGTTGGGTAATCAATTACTGGCTGGTTATATTAAGTTTTATTCATTTTTTGGCCACTTTTGTAATCGATTAGCACTTTCTCTCTTCTCCTCTCCGAAGAACACTTCTTTTTCTTCTCCATTGTTCTCTTTTCTCTCCACAAATCCTCACCAAAATCGTGTGGTTTGGGTTATTGGCTTCCAAATCCTTCATTGTTCTTGCCTCCATCACCATTCAAACCAAACTTGGCATCTCTTTCCTCTCATATCTCTCACAAAACCGAAGCCATTTTTCTCCTCCTTCTCAAAACCGAAATATTCCTTGGTGCTTCAATGTCTGCCCCAGGCTCTGCTTCAGGCTCCAAAAGAGCAAGGACCAAGAATGTTGGTCATGGACTGGACCCCTTTAACATCTCAAAGCTCTTGACTACAGAGGACCAGAAGAAGAGGTTTCTGGCTCACTTCTTGGAGCGCCCAATCCTAAATCCCAAAAACAGTATCCTCAATTCTTTCTCCTCTGCTGGTTTAGAGTTCCCTGAAATGTTAGAATATCAAGGAATGTCAGACTTCATTGCTATTCATGGCTCCTATTATCCTGAACTAGTTAAGGTTTTTTACTGCAATCTGAAACTTCTGAATCATAAATTAGTTTCTCAAGTGAAAGGAATTGACATTGTTATGACTCTGGAAGACTTGGGAAATTGTCTGGGACTTCCTTATGAAGGAAGAAAGTTGAGTAATGAGATACTGTGCCCATGGCAAGACTTCAACCGGAAGTCGTTTTATCAAAGTTTGTGTCGCTTTTCAGAGGCACAACTTCAAGAAAAACGACAGAGGTTGGAGTCTGCAAGATCAAGGGACATCCTGCCTGTTGGTCCCTTGACTGCCGGTGACAGATTGTTGCATTACTTCTTAAGCTATGTTCTTCTCCCCCAGGTCTCAAACCATGCCCAAATCAGTGATCTCGAATTACAGATTATGTATGGCCTGAAGACCAAGGAGAAGATCAATTGGGCTTACTTAGTTCAACAGCATATGCTACTGCAGTGTGACCGGGCTGGAGCTTTACCATATGCGCATGCTATTTCACAAATTTTTCAGAACTATGGTGTGCCAGTTGCAGGAGAATTTACCTTAAAGGTAGATGTCAAGTCTCAGAAGATCGATACTGACATCCTACCAAAGTTGGGGATTTACAAGGATGTTGATGGGGTATTCCGACACAAGGCCTATTCATGAGATTCTACTCCGCCTAGACCGCCATCCACATCTGCTTTCTCTTCTGCTTCGGTTATTCCGCCATCCTCCTTCAGTTCTGATAGCCCTTTCCAGATGATTCTCGAGAGATTGGATCACATGCAGGCAGCACACACTGCACGCTTTGACCATATTGATGGTCGTATTGATTCTATTCATACTGATCTGCGTGGCGACATTGAGCGGCTATCCAAACAAGTGGAAGAATTTGCCAAGATTCATAATGATGTCTCTCTTGATAATCTTATATTTGTTTTATGATGGTTGTATTGTTTGGTTTGACGTTTGACTTTTTATTTGGTTTTCGTTGTAATAGTTTAGTACTTTTAATTCCTGTAGTTGAATTTCTGATTTGGTTGAACATTTGTTTCGTTTGTTAAACTCTTGATTATGATTATGTAGATTGTTAACCTTTGTTATAAATTTTGTTATATTGTATATTGTATATTGTCTGTATTGTATCTACTGTGTCCCTTTTTCTTCTTTTTGATGATGTCAAAAAGGGGGAGAAAGGTTCTGTTGTCTGATTGTGCTGCTTGGTCTGTTTTTATACAGGGGGAAAATATATCCAAAAACCAAGAAAGGCCAGAGTCAAAAACACAGGGGGAGCAATATAGTGGATTAAACTTCAACTTTCAAAGGATGTTTTGTCATCATCAAAAAGGGGGAG
Source organism: Nissolia schottii (assembly GCA_003254905.1). Lineage (NCBI taxonomy): Eukaryota > Viridiplantae > Streptophyta > Magnoliopsida > Fabales > Fabaceae > Nissolia > Nissolia schottii. The sequence goes on from QANU01054515.1 coordinate 82,584, forward strand.
AATGTGAAGAAGACTCTTCCTCTAACCATTAATGGCGTGGTTTTGATGAAGACAACAGCATCAACAAAAAGCAGAAAAAGGGAAGACTCAAGGGAAGACTCAAACAAGATTAAAGAACCTCAAGCTCAATCTGTACATCTATAAAGGTTCAAGATTTTAACCCTAGAGTCAATAGTTAGCACATGTTAATATATTAAGGTCAATGGCTCAAAGTTTTTCATCACAATCATGTCTAACATTTTTCTTAAAACCCTAGAAGCATTTGGCAACATTTTTTTCAAAGGGTTTTAACACCTAAACTCGGTTTCTGCATGGTTAATCGATTACCATGCTTGTGTAATCGATTACCAGCACTTTGAATTCAAAAATATTCAAGTTTTGAAGTGTGTAATCGATTACCAACCTGCAGTAATCGATTACCACCTTTTGAAATTTGAAAATATGGTCGTTTCTTGTGTGTAATCGATTACAGCCTTTGGTTAATCGATTACATGCTCGAATGGATGTGTTTTTTCATGAAACAATGCAAAGGCGTGGTAACCCAACACCTCCAGGTATGCCATATCGACACCACCTGTGGCGGGCTTCCATTTTCAGTATGTCTGTCGGACCTACTGAAATGGGCTTGTTACTTGGCTCTCGTGATCACGGCCTTTTCAGCATGTGGCATTATGCCTTTTTCAGCATTGGGCATTGGCCCTTTTTCAGCATTAGGCATTTGGCCCTTTTCAGCATTTCAGCATTTCTATACCTGCAGCATGGCACACTTGTTCCCTATGTTTCAGAATCTTTACTTATCTCATAGTTATTTCTAGTTCTTCAAACTATGTTTATCATGAATGCATGAAAAGCTACAGATTTTACCACAGACTACATGTAATATGCATGTTCAGGACCATTTCTTTGCACACAGCATGTACATTCATATAATTCAATTATTAATCACAGATATAGCAATAAATACTGGACTATGTGCCTCAAGAGGGTTCCCTAAGATTTTCTAGTCTCAAACAGCTCAGCGAAAACTAATGTTCGCTCAGCGGTTTGAGCCTTCGCGCCCAGCGATAGGGGTCTTATCGCTCAGCGGTAATGACCCTATCGCCCGGCGACTACCACCTTCTCGAATCCTCGCCACCGCCTTACAAAAATATCTTTTTGGACTTTCCACGTGGGCTCTAGCTCGCTCAGCGGCACCTTAGAATTGCTCAGCAGCCCCTGTGCGAGACATGAAAATCGAATTCACCATCTCTTCCATTTTTCTCTCCTTTGCTCCCATGGCACCTGCTTGAGTTTCACACACAATCCAAGCATAGAAACATACATACACATGCATAAGCACATCTAACCAAACATAATCACTAAAGAAGTGTTAAACTAAAGTTACCCACTTCCTAAAGAGCTCTTGGATGATTGAAAAGGATGAACTTGAAGCTTGATGGCTTGCTTGAAGTCTCCTTTGTCAAGAAAGGAAAAAACCTAGGTTATGAAGATTTAGGGTTATGGAACTTGTTGTCTTTGCTTCCAGTTGAAGAGAAACTCTTAGCCTTGACACTAGCTTATCTTCTTGATGAATTTAAGAGTGATTTATGATGATGAAAAGCAAAGGATGATGGTTGAACTTTGGTGGCTATGGAGCTTTAGGTCTTGGAACTTTAGAAGAAGAAAATGAATAACTTTGGTGTATGTGGTGTGTGTGTGTCTTCGGGCAAGGGGGATGGCCGTGGGTCTTTTTAGTGGCCTTTGGCCATTCATCATTTTATTTTCTTTCAATGTCTTTCGGTCATATTCGTTCATTAACTATTTATGTACGGAAGTCCTAAAAATATTCCGGACATACCGTTGTGACCTATTAAATTTTCTTATTAATATTTAAATTTTAGTTGAAATATTCTTGAATTTATTTTCATATGAATATATTTTACAGACTCCTGTGAATCGTGATTAAATTCTAAAAATGACCTAATATTGACCCGAACGTCACCGGACGCCACGAGATCGCAGAATTATTATTTTAAACTAAAACTACAGGAATAAAATTAATATTTGAATTTTATTTTATTTTTATCTCACCTTTTCATTCTTAATACATTTTTAATTATTTATTATGTGCCATTTTAACGAAAGAAAAAGTCGGGTTGTTACATTCCACCCCCCTTCGAAAAATTTCGTCCCCCGAAATTGAAAGATAAGGATAAGTCCATACCTCTCAAAATAACTCCGGATAGGCTTTCTTCATATCCGCCTCTAACTCCCACGTCTGATCTTCTAATTTCCCGTTTGTCCATATCACTCGTACCATAGGGATCTCCTTCTTCCTCGTCTGACGAATCTTATGATCAACGATCCTTTGTGGCGTAAGCGGTAAAGATAAATCTTCCCTCAACTGTACCTGTTCTGGTTGAAATACATGGTCGGGGGATGCATAATACTTGCGTAACTGAGAGACATGAAAGACATTATGGATGTTGGCTAGGTTCGGTAGAAGAGCTATCCGGTATGCTACCGGTCCAATACGCTCTAGGATCTGGAACAGTCCAATGAATCGGGGAATCAACTTCCGAATTTTCAAAGACCTTCCAATACCTGTCGCCGGAGTAACCTTTAGGAAGACATGATCTCCCTCTTGGAACTCGAGCGGTCTCCTCTGATTATCTGCATAACTCTTCTGTCGGTTTTGCGCCGTGAGCACTCGTTTGCGCAACAGCTTGATTAATTCTTCTGTCTCTCAGGTCTCCTCAGGGCCTAGACAGCGATACTGCCTGCTGTCATTCCAGCACAACGGCAACTGGCATTTCCTTCCATATAATGCCTCGAATGGAGCCATACCAATGCTAGCTTGACAGCTGTTATTGTAGGAAAACTCCACGAACGACAATATTTCCTCCCAGTTTCCTGGCATGTCTAGCGCACAAGCTCGTAGCATATCTTCCAAGGTCTGAATAGTACGCTCGGACTGGCCGTCAGACTGAGGGTGATATGCTGAACTCAAGTGCAACTGCGACCCATATGCCTTTTGAAAAGCAGTCCAGAATCTGGAAGTAAACCTGGGATCCCTGTCTGAAATAATAGAAGATGGTACTCCATGCAACCTTACCACCTCCTTAACATACAGCTGTACAAGCTTCTCCAGTGAGTACGTCATTTTGATCGGGATAAAGTGAGCAGACTTAGTCAATCTGTCCACAATTACCCAAATGGCATCTACTCCTGTCCAAGTACGTGGTAAACCTGAAACGAAATCCATAGCTATGGCTTCCCACTTCCATTCTGGAACCTCTGGAGGATTCAGCAACCCTGGTGGTTTCTGGTGCTCGATCTTCACTTTCTGACAAACCAAGCACTTCTGTACCCAGTCCTCAACATCTATTTTCAATCTTGGCCACCAAAACATCTGCTTAAGATCATGGTACATCTCGGTGGTACCCGGGTGCATCGTGAACTGACTCTTGTGAGCCTCCTGCAAGATATCCTCCCTTAAGCTGCCTTCCTTAGGCACACCAATGCGCCCGTCAAATCTCAAAATCCCATCGGTGTCTGTTGTCGCCTCTTTGATCTTACCTTCTTCAACAGCCTTGCGAAACTTGTACCAAGTATCCTCCTAACAATTCTTCTGAGCCTCCACTATTCTGTGCTTAAAATCACTACTGACCTGAAGAGGGTACAATGTCAACCGGTTAGGTTGGCGTGCAACAGTCAGATTGAGATCACGAAACTCCTCTAGTAACTTCGCTTCCTGTACCATCATATGAGCCATCTGCAATGACTTCCGGCTCAAAGCATCAGCCACTACATTGGCCTTCCCAGGGTGATAATTGAAGTCATAATCCTTAAGAAATTCAATCCACCTCCTCTGACGCATATTCAATTCCTTCTGATCAAAAATAAGTACTTCAGACTTTTGTGATCTGAATATACCTCAAACCGAACTCCATATAGATAATGTCTCTAGATCTTCAATGCAAAAACTACCGCAGCCAACTCTAGATCATGCGTGGGGTAGTTTAGCTCATGCTGTTTCAGCTGTCTAGAGGCATAAGCTATCACCTGGCGTCGTTGCATCAGCACACATCCAAGTCCAGCACCTGATGCATCACAGTATACCTCGAAAGGTTCCTGGGGATTAGGCAATACTAGCACTGGAGCGGTGGTCAACCTCTCCTTCAGCTCGTAGAAACTTCTTTCACACTCTGCGGACCAAACCATCTTTGCTCCTTTCCTGGTCAACTTCGTCAACGGCAAAGCAATATGTGAGAATCCCTGGATAAATCTCCGATAATACCCAGCAAATCCCAAGAAACTCTGTAATTCTGTCACTGAAGTGGGTCTCTCCCATGACCTGACTGCTTCAACCTTACTAGGATCCACTGATACTCCCTGGTCTGAGATCACATGGCGTAGAAACTACACCTTTCTGGCCCAAAACTCACACTTAGAAAGCTTGGCATACAGCTTCTTACCTCTTAGAATCTCCAGCACTATCTGCAGATGTCTAGTGTGCTCCTCTTCACTCTTCGAGTACACTAGAATGTCATCGATAAAGACAATGACGCAGTCATCCAGATACTCGCGGAAGATCCTATGCATATAATCCATAAAGATCGCGGGAGCATTCGTCAATCCAAAAGACATTACCGTGAACTCGTAATGTCCATAACGGGATCGGAATGATGTCTTAGCAATATCCTCCTCCCGTACTCTAATCTGGTGGTAGCCAGACCGTAAATCAATCCTCGAAAAGATCTTGGCATTCTTCAGCTAGTCTAGAAGATCATCGATCCTAGGCAATGGATACTTGTTCTTAATTGTCACCTTGTTCAACTGCCTATAATCGACACACATCCTCATAGTATCATCTTTTTTCTTCACAAATAACACCGGTGCTCCCCACAGTAATGCACTTGGCCGAATGAACTGCTTCCCCAGTAATTCCTCTAACTGTCTTTTCAACTCCTGCAGTTCCAACGGAGACATACGATACGGTGCAATGGAAATAGGTCCAGCGCCTGGCACCAAGTCAATGGAAAACTCTACCTCCCGCTTCGGTGGAAACGCCGGAATATCATCAGGAAAAACATCTGGGTAATTCCGGACTACAGGAATATCCTTGACTTCCTGCTTGGGAACTACCACTTCCGACGATGTAAAAAAAACACAGCCTTGACCTTTTAACTGACAGAAATAGAGAATTGGCAACTCCTCTGCTGAAGCTACTGAACTGGCGGTAGCTGTAGAGGGACAAGTAACCAACTTCCTGGCACAGTCGAGAACAGCCTGATTGGCATTCAACAAATCCATCCCTAGTATCACATCCAATCCTACTAGGGGAAGACAGATTAAATCAGCCACGAACTTTCTTTCTTGCAGCTAAAAAGGACATCGCAGACATACTTGACAAGTTTTAACCGGCGGTGCAGTGGGTGTGGATACAGCAAGCGTATACGGCAGTGTCGTAGGAGATAACTGCAACTCCTTCACACTATCGTAGGATATAAAGGAGTGTGACGCTCCAGAGTCATACAAGACAATCAAGGTCCTTCCATAAAAAGTACACTTACCCAAAATCAGACCTTCTTTCTCCTTAGCTTCCTCAACTGCCATGGTAAACACTCTTCCCTGATGCAGGGTGGACGGCGGCGCTACTGGACAATCCCTGACAAAATGGCCTATCTTGCCACATCTGAAACAAAGCCCTTGACCTGCTAAACATTCTCTAGAATGTTCCCTGCCGCATTTTGGACAAGGTGTACGGGGATCTGCTTGCTGCTGGGCCTCCAGCGTGCTCCGACTCGGAGTACCTGATAATGGAGATCTCACTGCTGGAGATCCTGCTCCTGATGGTCCTGCTCTAGGTTGACTCTGAGCTCTCCCTGATCCTTGCTGTGGCCTTGGCGGATACTGACCTCTGCCTCTTCTTGCACCTGATGCCTGAAACGGTCCCCTCTTCCTCTGCTCTGTTTGGGAACTGCCGGCCTCATCAAACCTTCTCTTGAATCTTTCACTGCGCACCTGAGCTAAGTCTCGATTGGCTTCCTCCTGAGCCAGACAAGTGTTAACCAAGGTGGCATAATCTCGGACACCAGCCACATTCAGAAATACCTTCAATTCTGGCTTCAGCCCTCGCTGATACTTTACACATTTCCAGCCTTCACTTGGATGCAACCTGTACGTCGGCGAATACCTACAAAGCTTCTCAAACTTCACCGTATACTCGGTCACCGTCATAGCTCCCTGTTTGAGCTCCAAGAACTCTGCCTCCTTTCGATCTTGCAGCTCCTGGGGAAAGTACTTATCCAAGAACACCTCCTTGAACCTGTTCCAAGTCACCTGACCCTCATCTTGTTCAAACTGGGGCTTGGTTGTGTCCCACTATTCCCCTGCTGCTCCCTCTAACATCTGGAAGCAAACTTAACCTTTTGCTGCTCCGTGCATGGAATATCTTCAAAGATCTGCTCCAGCTTCCTAATCCAGCCGTGAACCAGTTCAGGGTCCATCACGCCTTCAAACACTGGTGGATTAGTGCGTGAGAAATCCCGATACTTTGTGGCCTCAATTTCTTGAGCTGTCTGAGGAGTATACGTTGGGCATTGGAAGCAGCCATCAGGGCAGTAGCCTGAGCTATCTCCCTAAGGACATCCGCAAGCTCTACCTGCAATACCCCTGCTAACTGCCCACTTCCATGGTAGTAAGCAATGCTCACAGGGTTGTTGTTAGTTGCGTAGGGTTACTTATAGCCCTTACTTTTACCGTTGCAAATAATTCTTACACAGAAATAGGGACCAATTTGAAAATTGTTTGTGTGCTTATCGAGTTATAAATTAGGAGCCATGTGTGATTAAGAAACATATAACAATAATTGAAAGCGTCCACCACAAGATAGGTGGAGATCACAGTGGAACATGCAGAACAATCGTATATATATATATATTTACAACAAAGGTCCCAAAATACAGTTACACATTTGCCTTAATAATAAATATGTACACAAAGGTATAAAAGTCATAGAACATAATACAAAACATGTGTCGCTTTAGGGTGATCATAGTCAGTTTGCTCCAGCTCCAATCTACAGCTTTCTGTCGCCCATCATGTGTCTCTTGGGTCGAGCTCTTTGCTATGTCCACCTGGATCCATAATCGAGTGGGGGTGAGAACTCTGAGTCCTCAGTGGGTCCCTGTGGCTACCTATGATTCATTTACTCGAATATCCTCCAGGCCGCTCAGGTGTTTCTAGGTGAAAACATGTATACTAGCATCCTACTGATTATTATCTGGCCTAAAGTCCTGAACGGCTTTATCTAAGATTATCTAGGTGATAGGGGAACTAGTCTTTCTTACTAAGTCTGCGTGCTTGTCAATTCTACAATGCAATTATAATTAAGCTATCAGTCTCGGGTCGTTCCCTTGACTTTCATCATACATAAACATCCATGACTATGCATATATACTTTATCACATATATACTGACATACATACATTATGCAATCATCACATTCATACACATACATACTTCTTTATGCTTCTCGCTACATATCCTTTATACTACATGCTTGGGGAACTTGGGGATCTCTTACGCGTACCGGCTCACCCGGGTTAGCGTCCTTCTTCTCCTTTCTTTATTCTTTTAGGTATGACGTCATCCTTCCTTCACTTCTCTTTTTGCTTCGATGAGCAATCTTTACTTTAACTTTACTTTACTTTCTTTGTGCCATTAACCTCTGCGAATCAATCCACCCTTTTGGGATTAATCCGTTAACCAACTCCACCCTTTTGGGACTTGGCAAGGTAACACATTTTCCTTCCTTGTGTCTTTAACCTCTGCGAACTAATCCACCCTTTTGGGATTACTTCGTTAACCAAATCCACCCTTTTGGGATTTGGCAAGGTAACACATTGGCCAATCCACCCTTTTGGGACTGGCGAGGGGCGTGTCAAGTAGACATTGCCAAGAGCTGGGCTTCCTAGCATATAACTACATACGTATTTCCCTAAGTTCCATTATGCTCTTTTTACATTAAGTCATTGACCTCTAGTGTTCTAGGGCTGCCCTAACTCTTAAATGGCATCCCATCCTCATGATGCATGCTTCAATATATAATAATAGCTTAACCATAGTCATTGGATCCCTTGAAACCATTAAACTCCCAACTCTGCCAGGTTTCATTCGAATACTTGCTGTGGCATTCGAATGAAATCCCTCGAAGTTCTTTCATTCGATTGGAATAGGTTTTCATTCGACTGAAATCCCTCGACATCGCTTCATTCGAATACGAGGGAATTCATTCGATTGAAATCCCTAAAACTCGCCTACATTCGACTGCAGTGGAATTCATTCGAAGGAAAGCTCAGCTTGGGCTTTCATTCGATTGAATTCCTTAAGGATTCGAATGCAGACTACAAAAATCGCCTTCCGAGACTCCAGATCGTAAACTTTCACTGTTCCTAGGGTTCCAAGTAGTACAGTTACGCGTTTCATTTTTCTACCGTTCACAAAACCCTTTTTACACAATATCCCCCCAAAATACTACTTAACAGTTATACAGTCAAATATACAGATAGGCACATATACAGTTAAAAACTAAACCACATAGACAGTGGGCTTAGGGTTACCCACATCCAACGGCGATTCTGCTCCGGTAGCTTTGTTGTGCCGATTTTCCTCTTCACCATGGCGTGCTCCGGGAGTTTTTCCGAAGTCCGGTAGCGCTTCCGCGATGTGCACGAACGGTAATAGAAATGGGGAAAACTGAAGGAAGCAGTTTCCTCTTCTCTCTTTTCTTCTCTTCTCTCATTCTTTCTTTGTTTTTCTTTTTCTTTCACCAGGGGGCCCTTGACAGCCGTGGCCCCCTGCTTGCTATTTATATATATATATATATATATATATATTTATATATATATTAATAAATTATATTAATTTATTATTAGTTTATTATAAATATCCTAGCTCTTATTCCATTTCAGTCGCTTTTAACCACTTCTGGCGCACTCACGGTTCTCCGAAAAATATCCTAAATATATATCCGCGATCTACGAATTTTTCCTGATCATATGAGTATGTCAGGTTAAGGTATTCGTGAATAAATTACCCAGGGGTAATTTCCACAGATACCTTAGGTGCCTACCGAAATCCCGGTTTTCGGCGAAATTTAGCACGGACCTTACGGCACTTCGCGAGATCGAGAAGCAATTATTTGACTGATATTTGAAAGCAATTTAATTTTCTAAATAATTTTCCCAATCCAAATAATCACCTCTAATGTGCTTCTAATTAAGCGAAATTAGGATTTAAGCGAAATTTCCATAAGGGGAAAATCTGGGATGTTACACTACTGACTCCGGGGTGCGCTGTGTATTATCCCTGCGGGGCGGCATATCTAATATGTAGTACCTACACAGTCTCAAGAGAGGCAAGTACACAGGAACTTAGCACATACCACTTAGCTGGAACATACACCGTAATCATGCTCGAAAGCATAGTGCAGCTCAATCCTCAGCCTCTTTTGGACCAAACTGCTCTGATACCAAATGAAACACCCTAGCTAACTGCTTACCCATACGCAGTAAACATAGCTCACTAGGTTGTTTTCTATCTGATCGGAATACCCTAGTCCATCGTCATCTTTTGAAAATAGTTGTTTAAGAAAATAAGGACCGATTTTAAACTTTTCATTTACATTGCATAAATACTAAAATAGAACCATGCATCAGAAAGAACAATATAACAAAGCGTGTAACTGTAAGTTCGTAAAGCATCCAATACATATCCAGGTGGTCCATCATACAAAGCACATAGTCGTATATACATAATAAGTAAGATATACATCATATGTACATAAACTAAAAACTGAATACATAACCCAGAGTACATAATATCAAAACACAAAGGCTATGCCCTTGGCAAAAATCTGAACATCGATCTATCTTTAAGCTCATGTCCTGTCATGGCCGCAAAAATCTGAACATCGATCTATCTTTAAGCTCATGTCCTGTCAAGGCCGCTCATGGCTCTGCTGGCGGCTCGTCCACGTCCTCAAAGTAGGACTCACCATCAGTACCTGAGGTCATAAGGTAGTGGGGATGAGAATGGCAGGTTCTCAGTAGAAATAACTTTAGTTCCTGAGTCTCGTATCAGATTAGGTCAGACTTCAGGCCGCTCAGAGATTTCTAAGTGAACATGTATACTAACCATCCTACTGATTTTTGTCTGGCCTAAGTTCTGAACGGCTTTATCTACATTACTATGTGACATGGGAACTACTCTTGCTTACTACGTTCTCGTGCTGATTAACATTTCGTACATATACCTAGCCGTCTCGAGCGTTCTCTTGACGGTACTGACATAACAACAGAACTATACATTCAGACGTTCATGCATAACAGAATCATCAGAATATGCATAACAGAGTCATCAGAATAAACATAACAGAATCATCAGAATGAACATGCTGGATATACATGCCTAACAGAATGAGCATATGCATAACAGAATGTAACAGAATAAACCTGCATAACAGAATAAGCCTGCTTTGGAATATGTGTTATTCCCACCATAGTAATGTCCTCTATTGACATTGGTATGACGGAATAACCTCGCACCCTCAGTGTAGGCCCTGTCTGGACCTTCCTGCGATGGGCTTCCACCTGCCGTGTGCCCCCTCGGGACCCTTCGACAGTGGGCGGATATTGTACCCCCACCTTAGCTTGCTCCCTTTCGACAATGCAAAGGCGTGGTAACCGCACACCTCCAGGTATGCCATATCAACACCACCTTTGGCAGGCTTCCATCTTCAGTATGTCTTTCGAACCTACTGAAATGGGCTTGTTACTTGGCTGTCGTGATCACTGCCTTTTCAGCATGTGGCATTAAGCCTTTTTCTGCATTGGGCATTGGCCCTTTTTCAGCATTGGGCATTTGGCCCTTTTCAGCATTGGGCATTTGGCCCTTTTCAGCATTTCAGCATTTCTGTACCTGCAGCATGGCACACTTGTTCCCTATGGTTCATTTCAGAATCTTTACTTATCTCAGAGTTATTTCTAGTTCTTCAAACTATGTTTATCATGAATGCATGAAAAGCTACAGATTTTACCACAGATTACATGTAATATGCTTGTTTAGGACCATTTCTTTGCACATAGCATGTACATTCATATAATTCAGTTATTAATCACAGATATAGCAATAAATACTGGACTATGTGCCTCAAGAGGGTTCCCTAAGATTTTCTAGTCTCAAGCCACTCAGCGAAAAATGATGTTCGCTCAGCAGTTTGAGCCTTCGCGCCCAGGGATAGGGGTCCTATCGCTCAGCGGTAATGACCCCATCGCCCGGCGACTGCCACCTTCTCGAATCCTCGCCACCGCCTTACAAAAATATCTTTTTGGACTTTCCACGTGGGCTCTAGCTCGCTCAGCGGCACTTGAGAATTGTAACATCCCAATTTTTTCCCTTAGCAAAGGTTTCATAAATTAAATAGGGAAACGATCCCTCGCCTAAGCCCTTGGATTAAAAGTGCCTGTAAGAATAATTCTGCTCGTCTTCTTCAAATTCTACAGACACTGAAGCAAATCCTTTTTGTCATCCGAGCATAACTGTGGGTCTAAGGTATCTATAAAATATAAGGTTACGGAGGAAAGTTCACAAATACCTTAGATCAACTCAAATCATTGTCTTCGACTACCCGTACGTGAAATATTGCAATAGCAAGCGACCAAACACGATCAAACATAATCACAATTTGGTCCTAAAGGGAAGGATCAGGTTAGACCGCTAGAGATATAAATTCTTAGGTTAAATGTCTGTAGAAGAAATTCTGTTCAATTTCGGGAAATTCTACAGACACTAGAATGGACTCTTTCTACTGTCTGAACACATCCGCGCGTCTAAAGTATCCGTAAAAGGTACGACTACAGAAGAAAATTCATAAATACCTAAATGACCCTAAGATATTACTTAGGAAAAATTAGAGGATCACAAAGACGTGATCAGAATATTTTTAAAACAGCCGTACACAGAGTACCGGGACCGAAAACGCCAAAAACCTGATCAAAATTGATCTGCCGGAGCCCGTTAATTTGTGGCCACAAAATCGGCCAAGACACATCAAAATACATGGCCAAGAATTCAGCCATGTGTGGTCAAGGGTCAAAAGGTGGATGAGTAATGAAAATGACATGTAGGAAAAAGACAAAATAAGGGCATTTTGGTAATTTTGGCACCAAGGGCAAAATGGGAAAGTGAAATTTCGGCCTTGGCCTATAAATACCCCAAGGAATCCGAAAATTTGGTGGAAAAATGGAAAATCTTGCCAAAACTCTGTCCAATCACACAATCAACAGTTATACAGTTAAACCAGAGACCTAGAGACCTCCTACACTAAACCTAGACAAAACTCTTCCATAACTCCCTAACCTTAACCCACAAGAGCCCTCATAATCTCTAGAGAAAGCTTGGGAGAAACTCAGCCCAAGAAGAACTAGGAAGCATCATCGTTGGAGACAAGGTCAAGGAAGCAGCAGAAACGGTCGTCGGACGCGAAAATGTGGGTAAACCGACATAATCACTGTCTATGTGATTTAGGATGTGTTGAGCTTTGTTTTATGTTAGAAACACATGTGGTTAGGATTATTTTTATAAAACTTTGATATATAGATGTTGTTGATGATTGTCTGGATCCGTTGCTGCTGTCTGTGATTCTGTCAGTATTTAGGAAAACTTAAGACTGAAATAGGCATATGGCACGTTTTTGGTGGGAACTGTATGCTGAGATTTTTATCATGAAAAACTAATGTTATTTTTGGATTCTACACGAAATTTTGAGTGGGGATGTCAAGTTTATGATTTTTGGAGTCCCCGATGAATTTCTCAGCAAACAGGCAGAAAACAGGGTTTTTATGGAAAAAGGGCAAAACGGGAATTTCACATCTTGGGACTGAAAAACTGGGTTTGTTTTCAGGAAATATGGGTTTAGAACTATCAAAAACCTTAAGGGCAAGTCTTGAGTCCATTGGGTTTTTGAGAACTAAAATTCCAAAGAAAACAGGGCTTTTACGGGGGCAAAACAGCAGTTTTGGAAAAAAGGGCAAAATAGCAATTTCGTGAAGTTAGGATTGAAATCTGAATTTTCAAGTATGAGAAATGATCCTAGGACTATCAAAAACCTTGGGGTAAGGTCTTCGACCTCTCCGGTTTATGATAGCTAATTTCTGACAGAGACCATACGACTGTTTTGTTAGTCGCTAGATTTACGTTTGTTTTGTTTAAGAAATGTTTGAGTATGAGATTATGTTTCTTATATGATTGATGTTATGGGTTATGGAGAGTTAGCAATATTATATGGTTGATGTTATGAGTTATGTGAGGTTATATGGTATATGATGTGATATATGTTGAAGATGATGAGATGAGACATTGAGTTGTAATTGCTATATATATATGACTGCTTAAAGATGATGATGATTGTTTAAAGATGATTATGAACTGTGTTTATTATATATATAAACTGTTGCATCAAAGTTCGAACTGTGCATATGATGATGATGATGATGATGAGAAAACCCCCTCTAAAAGGGCACAGGCTCTGTTTTTGGGGAAGGTCTAAGTCCCGGTCGAGTCCAAGGTCCGACCCCAACGCCATCCAAGGGTGGTAACCTCGGTCGTGGTTGGCGACTAGTTAGGGTCAAGACCCTTCAGGTGAGGCGCCACCTGGTCACCCACGATGCGGGCTGTAAGCGTGGTTATAGCCGTGTGGCCACCGCTATAAGGGACGAGGGCAAATATGCTTATAAGGCCAGCCTTATAGAGCATACGTATAAGTGGATGCCAGCTGAAGCTTATACCAGTTTTCAGAAAATGAGTTTTTTAAGACAGTAGTGTAGCTGTGTGAATTATGTGAATTATGTGACAATATGTGATCTAGAAATAAGACTAGAGAACAGATGACATAGATAATGAAAGCATAGGTTCCCCAGTCACCTAGTAATATAGGTAAAGCTGCTCAGGTCTAGTATGGATATTAATAACTAGTAGGACTATAGTATACCTGTGACACCTAGAGATCCCTGAGCGGCGGAATCATAATTGAGTATAAAAAAAGAGTTATGACGATTAAGGTTTCCCACTGAGAACCTTGTGTTCTCATACCCGCTCCTTTATGGTTCTAGGCGAGTACGACAAGGACGAAGAAGACGTCAAAGCGGTGCGAGTAGTACGAGGAGCAAAGAGAGGAGCTGCAAGAGAAAGAACCCTCCCAAGGGAGGACAGCTAAAGATCAAACGATTAGCTAGTAGATGATACATGTGTACTTGTACTTCTATGTGATAATTGTACTTAATACTTATAATACTATTTATACATTGCTGATGAATGTATGATGGACCGTTGTTTGTTATCTTTGCCTATATTAGTTATGCCTTTATTTACAATTAAAGATGTTATATTTCCACTCGCCATATATACTCTAACGCTATAAAGGCTCCTAATTTACGCTATGTAACGTACAAAGAAAGTTTCAATTTGGTCCATATTTTGAGTAACAATATTTTCATATATATAATACATGGGACTAAGTAATCCCCACCAAAGCAGATAACAACTTAGCCAGCAAGTTTACGACTTAAGCGTAGGCTAGCTAGCTAGGGTGTTACAAGAATCGCTCAGCGGCCCCTGTGCGAGACATGAAAACCGAATTCACCATCTCTTCCATTTTTCTCTCCTTTGCTCCCATGGCACCTGCTTGAGTTTCACACACAATCCAAGCATAGAAACATACATACACATGCATAAGCACATCTAGGTTATGGAGATTTAGGGTTATGGAACTTGTTGTCTTTGCTTCCACTTGAAGAGAAACTCTTAGCCTTGACACTAGCTTATCTTCTTGATGAATTTAAGAGTGATTTATGATGATGAAAGGCAAAGGATGATGGTTGAACTTTGGTGGCTATGGAGCTTTAGGTCTTGGAACTTTAGAAGAAGAAAATGAATAACTTTGGTGTATGTGGTGTGTGTGTGTCTTCGGGCAAGGGGGCTGGCCGTGGGTCTTTTTAGTCGCCTTTGGCCATTCATAATTTTATTTTCTTTCGGTGTGTTTTCGGTCATGTTCGTTCATTAACTATTTATGTACGGAAGTCCTAAAAATATTCTGGATATACCGTTGTGACCTATTAAATTTTCTTATTAATATTTAAATTTTAGTTGAAATATTCTTGAATTTATTTTCATATGAATATATTTTACAGACTCCTGTGAGTCGTGATTAAATTCTAAAAATGACCTAATATTGACCCGAATGTCACCGGACGCCACGAGATCGCAGAATTATTATTTTAAACTAAAACTACAGGAATAAAATTAATATTTGAATTTTATTTTATTTTTATCTCACCTTTTCATTCTTAATACATTTTTAATTATTTATTATGTTCCATTTTAACGAAAGAAAAAGTCGGGTTGTTACAAAAACCACTTATTTTCAAAATTCTCGAGTTGGTAATCGATTACAGCAAGTGGTAATCGATTACTCATGCAGAAAATGTTATATTTTCACATTTTTTATGCTGATGATCGATTACTGAAACCCTGTAATCGATTACTGAAGTACTGGTAATCAATTACTGAAATCCAGTAATCTATTACTGACACAGCAAAGTGTTTTCCAAGTGTTGCAAACCCTATAGAAGTGTTGCTAAATGATTTTAGGGTTTTAGCAAAAGTGTTAGACTTGTTAGAATGAAAATCTTTTGAGCCATTAACCATGATATCAATAACAAGTGCTAACTATTAAACTCTAAGGTAAAAACACTTGAACCTTCAATATGATGATCAGTTGATCGTTGCAATTCATCGGTTGTGTCTTTGCTTTTTTTCTTGCTTTTTGTTGATGTTCTTATCTTCATCAAAACCAAGCCATCAATGGTCAGAGAAAGAATCTTCTTCACAAATAAAAGGAGGCTAATCCTCTTAAGCAGAATAACTGCTCGGCTCAGACGGGGGCTTTTTTTCGTCAACTCCATCGGGATCCTCTTCAACAACTTCCGACTCCACCACCAGACCAGTGGCACTAAAATGAGAACGGTCGGCCCCAGGAAAAAAGAGCTCCACTTGGTCCAACAAATTTGTTGTGGTATCCACAGCAGACTTGTACCAGGCGTCCTCAATCTTTGAAGCACGGTCATTCCACCTTTACACCCGAGCTCCCCTCCTTGCCCTCGAAGGCTCCACTCTAGCGAGTCTCTCCTCTGTTTTGGCCAGCTTTCGTTCAGCCCTTTCAGCTTGGGAGATAGCCTCCTGAACCCCTCGCTGAGCCTCCTTTTGAACACTTTGGGACTTTTCTTGAGTCTCTCTGATCTCCCGTTTAAGGCTCCTTATCTGCTCATTCTTGCAAGCCATTCGCCGCTCAGCCATAATCGCACCACAAGAAAGCTGCATAAACCCGCGAAGCCCAATCCCTAGCCACTCCTTTACCGACTGATCCTTCTCAAGATCCTCCTTCTCATCGTCCCTCAGCAAGCTCTCATAAAGATAACGAGGGTTGTACCTATCCGACAAGATGGACACCCGAGGCTCATCAACAAATTCAAATGAGCTTAGAGGATCACTTACTTTTTCCTTCCCCCGGGAGGAACTAACGCGAGTGCGTTTATGAATGGGGGGCCAAGTCCTGTGAATTGGAAGAGGCCACCTCTACTTGTTTAGTGGGGGCACCCGGAGTGCCACGATCTCCCAAAGTTCCAGACCCAGCTAGGGTAAAAGGGTTAAGGACAAGAGGCCCACGATTAGCCGGAGGTGATCGTGATTCGACCATGTAGCTTCTCTCAACACCGCGCCTGGAGAGCAAGTGTAACAACCCACATTTTTCCCTTAGTAGAAAGTTCACAAAAATAAATAAAATAATTTATAAATGAACTTAGAAAGAAGAAAAAAATTACCAATGCCTCCCTTAGTGAAAAGTTCCCTAAACAACTGTTCATAGAGCCCTTTGTAGGAGTTGACCTGTTGAGGTCAGTAGAAATTATTCCGTTGGGAATTTCCAAATTCTGCTGATACTCAAATGATTCCTCTCGACCTCTAGAGATGGATGAAAAACCTAAAGTGTCGATAAAATGGGAATCGATTCAGTTTCGGACGATTCCGCAGACACTAGAACGGCTCCATTTTGCGTGTAAAATTGAGCAGAGAGCCCGAAGTCTCTGGAAACCCCACCGGTACCAGGGAAAAGTCTCAGACACCTTCGGGTGGTCCCACGACCCTATTGGGATGTTTGGGAAAGAATGAAAACGCGAGCCGAACGGTTGTCAGCAGACACAGGAGCGTAGAAACGGGTCGAGGGTATCTGTGAAAAATACTCTCCGGATAAAAAATTCACAAACACCTTCTAAGATTAATATTCCAAGGTAGAGGGAAATTAGAGGATCGCGATGGTATAAGCGGAACACTTTTCAGACGACCGTGCGCGACGCACTGGCACTGCGAGCGATAAAACACGAGCGAAACGGGACCGGGAGGCGGTTAAAAATGGCAACCAGCACGTGGGGAATCTGATTTCCAAGGAAAATATTATAAAATTCAAAATACTATTCATTGATGTGACGTTTGCATTATCTTTTTAATTAATTAATTATAAAAGAAATTAAAAAGGGCAAAATGGTAATTTTTCAGAGGGGCAAAAAGGTAAATTTGTGGGGCAGCTTCTTGGCTATAAATAGCCAGCCCCATAATCAGAAAAAATTGGAAAAATTGCTAGCCTAGGGGAAACTCTGTCCGTTTGCCCAGAGACTCTCTGCACACACTTCACCAGGAAGCTTGGATCGCGCCCGAAGCTCGGAGAACGACTCTCCTACCCTCTTCCTCACCACCGAATAGCCTCTAAGAAGTGGGTAACTCTAGTTTCTCACCTCCTTGGTGGTTGTGTTTGATTATGTGTATGTGTATGCTTCTATGTTTATGTATGTTTATGTATGCTAGAACTCTAGTTAGGATAGGGAGAAGATTCTGAAGGGTCTTGTGGCCTGGATTAGATAGGTTTTATGATAGTTGGAATATGTGTGAGAACCTCAAGGAGTAACCATAAGAAAAGGCAAAGAGAAAGGAAAGAAAACAAAGAAAACAATTTCAGATTCGCCAGTGACCGCTGAGCGGCTCTTGGTACCGCTGAGCGGACTGTACCACTGTTCGATAAGGTCCAAACCGCTGAGTGACCCAAGGGTACCGCTGAGCGGTCTGAGACCAGAATGTCTTATGAAAGCTGTCTTGAGGCACACAATCCAACAAGTGATGATTTTTATGATATGTATGACTGAAGTATATGAACTATGTGATGAAGTATGTTCATGCATTATGATTATTTAAAGTAATATGTTAGCACGCCATGCATCATGATAAGGTACATTCAGAGGACTAGAAGTTAATCAGGTAATGAGTAAAGATTATAATAGAAATGAACCTTAGGGAACAAGTCATGTCATATTATGTGCGGAAAAAGAGAAGAAAGAAGAAATGTTATGAGAAAGTTAAGATGAGAATATAATGAAATGCTATGAGAAAGAAAGAAAAGATGATATGCTGAAAGAATATGAGAAAGAGAAAGAAAAGTATGATGCTGTATTATGTTGCTATCGGTAGGTGGCTGGCAGCGGGTTCACTCTTCTGTCGGTAGGTGCCTGGCAGGAGAGATGAATCGATTAGCACAAACCTCCTGTCGGTAGGTAGCTGGCAGGATGCGGGGTCACTTCCCTGTCTATAGGTGGATGGCAGGGAAGGGGACGATTTGTTGTCGGTAGGTGGCTGGCAACGGATTCACTGAGATGAATCAATTATGATTATGGTTATGTTGTTGTTTGTTGTCAGTAGGTAGCTGGCAACGGATTCACTGAGATGAATCGATTATGATTATGATTCTGTTTGTTGTCGGTAGGTGGCTGGCAACGGATTCACAAGGATGAATCAAATAAAGAAAAGAATATGAAAGTCTGAAAGTAAGAGAAAAATATGAAAGAGTAAAGTATAAAAGAAAGAAAGAATTATAGTATGTGATGTATGCTTGAATGTATGTATGTATGTAATAATGTATGTAGGGAAGTATGAATAAGTAAGAAGATGAGTAAATAAGTAAGAAGATAAATGAATATGAAGAAGATAAGTAAATACGATGTCAGTACTGTCAAGAGAACGCTCGAGACGGCTATGTATGTATAAGCGAAGGAAAGTAACGAGCACGAGAACTTAGTAAGAAAGATTAGTTCCCCCCTATCACCTAGTAATGTAGATAAAGCTGTTCAGGACTTTAGGCCAGATCATAATCAGTAGGAATGTTAGTATGCATGTTCACTTAGAAACACCTGAGCGGCGAAATCATAGTTGAGTAGAAAATAAAGAACGATCCCCAAGGTTACCCACTGAGGACCCAAGGTTCTCACCCCCCACTCCTTTATGGTTCCAGGATAGCATGACATGTACGCCGAGACAGAGTCGGTATCGGAAGACATGCAGAGGTATGGACGTTAGAGGGTTCCGAGGAAGCGACGGACAAAGACTTATGTTTCATGTTTTAGATTAACTTAAGGGATTAGTGCTCCCTTAGCTCATATGGAAATGTATTATGACTTGTATACTTGATTATGTAATTATGTATTATTATTTGACTGTGCAACTATGTGATGGACCGAATACTTGTATGTTTATGTATTTCTCTTGTAAGATCTCTAACACTGCCACTCTGTAGTTAATTATTGCTTAAGTCCATTGGGACTCTATCGTTTGTATCTTTATATGCTACCTTAATCACGCACGGCTTCTACTTTATAAAATGATAATGCACACGAATGATTTTCAAAATGGTCCATATTTTCAAGTAAGAAATATTTGCCAAGCTAAAAGTAAGGGGCTAGAAGTAACCCCACCAAAGCTGAAAACAACCTAGTGAGCTTTGTTTACTACGTACGGGTAAACAGTTAGCTAGGGTGTTTCATTTAGTATCAGAGCAGTTTGGTCCAATGGAGCCTGAGGACTGAGCTGCACTATGCTTTCGGGCATGAACACGGTGTATGTCCTTGCTAGGTGGTATGTGCTAAGTTATGTGTACTGGCCTGTCTTGAGAACTGATCAGCTCGGGATTTGTGCAGGTACGACAGATTAGCCATGCCACCTCGTAGGGATAGGACACGGCGCAACGTTGAACCTGCGAATCTCGCAGACATCCTTAGGGAAATTGCTCAAGCCACCGCTCAGATAGCAGCGATCGCCACTTAAAGGAATGCACCGCTAACGCCACAAGAGATCAAAGCTCAGAAATATCGGGATTTCAGCGGAGCTAATCCACCAGTGTTCGAGGGAATAATGGACCCGGCCTTGGTCCATGGCTGGATTCGGAAAATGGAGCAGATTTTTGAGGATGTCCCATGCACTGACCCTCAGAAGGTTAAGTTTGCATCAAGGAAGCTAGAGGAAGCAGCCAGAGAATGGTGGGACATGACCAGGCCCCAGTTCGAACAAGATGATGGTCAAGTTATTTGGAAACAGTTTAAGACGGTGTTTATGGATAAGTA
The DNA here is from genome assembly GCA_003254905.1 of Nissolia schottii. Taxonomy (NCBI): domain Eukaryota; kingdom Viridiplantae; phylum Streptophyta; class Magnoliopsida; order Fabales; family Fabaceae; genus Nissolia; species Nissolia schottii. The sequence goes on from QANU01054515.1 coordinate 103,121, forward strand.
TTTTCTGCAGGAGTTGCAAGACAGGAAGGAGGCAGAGTTTTTGGAGCTCAAGCAGGGAGCAATGACCGTTGCGGAATACACAGTAACATTTGAGACACTCTGCCGGTACTCACAAGACTACAAGCTCCACCCTAGTGATAGTTGGAAGTACGGGAAATACCAACGTGGATTGAAGCCAGAACTGCAAGTATTTCTGAATGTATCCGAGATACGAGATTATGCGACTCTCGTCAATACATGTTTGGCACAGGAGGAGGCCAACAGAGATTTGGCCAAGGTTCGCAGCGAGAAGAATAAGAGGAGGATCGTTGAGCAAGGGAATGGCTCACAAGACCAGAAGAGTAGAAGGATTTTGCACCCCCAATACCAACCGGAGGGAAACTCCCAAGGGCGAAAGATTCATGACGAACTACACGGAGAAGGAAACTACCCACCTCGCCAGGAAGGAGGCCAGCTACACGCGGGAATTCTTCTAGCTAGAAGAAAGACATGCTTCAAATGTGGAGGCAGTGATCACCTCGTTAAGCGATGCAGAATGGTAAAGGACAGCAACTCACATTGCCAGAGGTGTGGCAAGGTGCACAAGGGGAATTGTCAAGGAGGGAAACAGGTATGCTTCCAGTGCGGAGCGAATGGACACTACGCTAAACAATGTAAAATGGCTCCACTCGCATCCCAGCCGCCGGAGCGATACCTTACCTAAGGTACGTGAAAAGTAAGGAGTAGGAACATTAATTGCAAAAGAGGATATTTGAAAACTTTAGCGACGCTGAAATTTTGAGGACGTAATTTTTCTAAAGGGGTGGAATGTAACAACCCACATTTTTCCCTTAGTAGAAAGTTCACAAAAATAAATAAAATAATTTATAAATGAACTTAGAAAGAAGAAAAACATTACCAATGCCTCCCTTAGTGAAAAGTTCCCTAAACAACTGTTCATAGAGCCCTTTGTAGGAGTTGACCTGTTGAGGTCAGTAGAAATTATTCCGTTGGGGATTTCGAAATTCTGCTGATACTCAAATGATTCTTCTCGACCTCTAGAGATGGATGAAAAACCTAAAGTGTCGATAAAACGGAAATCGGTTCAGTTTCGGACGATTCTACAGACACTAGAACGGCTCCGTTTTGCGTGTAGAATTGAGCAGAGAGCCCGAAGTCTCTGGAAACCCCACCGGTACCAGGGAAAAGTCTCAAACACCTTCGGGTGGTCCCACGACCCTATTGGGATGTTTGGGAAAGAACGAAAACGCGCACCGAATGGTTGTCAGCAGACACAGGAGCGTAGAAACTGGTCGAGGGTATCTGTGAAAAATACTCTCCGGATAAAAATTCACAAACACCTCCTAAGATTAATATTCCTAGGTAGAGGGAAATTAGAGGATTGCGACGGTATAAGCGGAACATTTTTCAGACGACCATGTGCGACGCACCGGCACTGCGAGCGATAAAACACGAGCGAAACGGGACCGAGAGGCGGTCAAAAATGGCAACCAGCACGTGGGGAATCTGATTTCCAAGGAAAATATTATAAAATTCAAAATACTATTCATTGATGTGACGTTTGCATTATCTTTTTAATTAATTAATTATAAAAGAAATTAAAAAGGGCAAAATGGTAATTTTTCAGAGGGGCAAAAAGGTAAATTTGTGGGGCAGCTTCTTGGCTATAAATAGCCAGCCCCATAATCAGAAAAAATTGGAAAAATTGCTAGCCTAGGGGAAACTCTGTCCGTTTGCCCAGAGACTCTCTGCACACACTTCACCAGGAAGCTTGGATCGCGCCCGAAGCTCGGAGAACGACTCTCCTACCCTCTTCCTCACCACCGAATAGCCTCTAAGAAGTGGGTAACTCTAGTTTCTCACCTCCTTGGTGGTTGTGTTTGATTATGTGTATGTGTATGCTTCTATGTTTATGTATGTTTATGTATGCTAGAACTCTGGTTAGGATAGGGAGATGATTCTGAAGGGTCCTGTGACCTGGATTAGATATGTTTTATGATAGTTGGAATAGGTGTGAGAACCTCAAGGAGTAACCATAAGAAAAGGCAAAGAGAAAGGAAAGAAAACAAAGAAAACAATTTCAAATTCGCCAGTGACTGCTGAGCGGCTCTTGGTACCGCTGAGCGGACTGTACCGCTGAGCGATACCAAGTGAACCGCTGAGCGATAAGGTCCAAACTGCTGAGCGACCCTAGGGTACCGTTGAGCGGTCTGAGACTAGAATGTCTTATGAAAGCTGTCATGAGGCACACAATCCAACAAGTAATGATTTATATGATATGTATGACTGAAGTATGTGAACTATGTGATGAAGTACGTTCATACATTATGATTATTTAAAGTAATATGTTAGCATGCCATGCATCATGATAAGGTACATTCAGAGGACTAGAAGTTAATCAGGTAATGAGTAAAGATTATAATGGAAATGAACCTTAGGGAACAGGTCATGTCATATTATGTGCGGAAAAAAAGAAGAAAAAAGAAATGTTATGAGAAAGTTAAGATGAGAATATAATGAAATGCTATGAGAAAGAAAGAAAAGATGGTATGCTGAAAGAATATGAGAAAGAGAAAGAAAAGTATGATGCTGTATTATGTTGCTATCGGTAGGTGGCTGGCAGCGGGTTCACTCTTCTGTCGGTAGGTGCCTGGCAGGAGAGATGAATCGATTAGCACAAACCTCCTGTCGGTAGGTAGCTGGCAGGATGCGGGGTCACTTCCCTATCTGTGGGTGGATGGCAGGGAAGGGGACGATTTGTTGTCGGTAGGTGGCTGGCAACGGATTCACTGAGATGAATCAATTATGATTATGATTATGCTGCTGTTTGTTGTCGGTAGGTAGCTGGCAACGGATTCACTGAGATGAATCGATTATGATTATGATGTTGTTTGTTGTCGGTAGATGGCTGGCAACGGATTCACAAGGATGAATCAAATAAAGAAAAGAATATGAAAGTCTAAAAGCAAGAGAAAAGTATGAAAGAGTAAAGTATAAAAGAAAGAAAGAATTATAGTATGTGATGTATGCAATGTATGTAATAATGTATGTAGGGAAGTATAAATAAGTAAGAAGATAAATGAATATGAAGAAGATAAGTAAATATGATGTCAGTACCGTCAAGAGAACGCTCGAGACGGCTATGTATGTATAAGCGAAGGAAAGTAACGAGCACGAGAACTTAGTAAGAAAGATTAGTTCCCCCCTATCACCTAGTAATGTAGATAAAGCTGTTCAGGACTTTAGGCCAGATCATAATCAGTAGGAATGTTAGTACGCATGTTCACTTAGAAACACCTGAGCGGCGAAATCATAATTGAGTAGAAAATAAAGAATGATCCCCAAGGTTACCCACTGAGGACCCAAGGTTCTCACCCCCCCACTCCTTTATGGTTCCAGGATAGCATGACATGTACGCTGAGACAGAGCCGGTATCGGAAGACATGCAGAGGTATGGACGTTAGAGGGTTCCGAGGAAGCGACGGACAAAGACTTTTGTTTCATGTTTTAGATTAACTTAAGGGATTAGTGCTCCCTTAGCTCATATGGAAATGTATTATGACTTGTATACTTGATTATGTAATTATGTATTATTATTTGACTATGCAACTATGTGATGGACCGAATACTTGTATGTTTATGTATTTCTCTTGTAAGATCTCTAACACTGCCACTCTGTAGTTAATTATTGCTTAAGTCCATTGGGACTCTATCGTTTGTATCTTTATATGCTACCTTAATCACGCACGGCTTCTACTTTATAAAATGATAATGCACACGAATGATTTTCAAAATGGTCCATATTTTCAAGTAAGAAATATTTGCCAAGCTAAAAGTAGGGGCTAGAAGTAACCCCACCAAAGCTGAAAACAACCTAGTGAGCTTTGTTTACTACGTACGGGTAAACAGTTAGCTAGGGTGTTTCAGCAAGGCAGCCAGGTTTCGAGGAGCCATATTGCCTACAACAAAGAGAGAGAACAAGTCATTAGTCACCATAACAAACCAAAAGATAAAGCAAAAGGAAGCAACAACAACATAAGAAGCCAACTGAGGTATTTTCTAAAGCATGAACTCTTACGCTTAGAAAGTGCAAAGGGCTTAAACGCAAAATGCTCTACAAGCACCTTTGCCATTCTCTCCTCATACTCAGTCATCACCAACTTTGGGGTGTTCCTTGACACCCATCCCTTGTTCCAGTAAAGAGGAAAAAGGGGAGCCCCGTGGGAATCAAAAAATGCTCTCGAATCTCCTCCTTAAGGTAGATCTTCACATAGTGGGTCTTGAAGCCATGAAAAGACTCCTCAAAGGGGGTGAAAATGGTCTTGTTAGGGCGAGACTTCAAAGACAGCAAGCCCTCCGAACCCTTCGTGGCACCCGCTCCGGCTTGCCTGCCCAGATAGAACAAGCTCAAGAAGACATAGGGAGAAGCAGGAATTCCCCAAAAGGAACATAGTTCCTCAAAACCCCTAAGCGTCGCCCAACGATTCAGATTAATCTGAATAGGAGTGACGTGTAACACCCCTGCTAACTGCTCACTTCCATGGTAGTAAGCAATGCTCATAGGGTTGTTATCCGTTGTGTCGGGTTATCTTCAGCCCTTACTTTTAACTTTGCTAATATATATTTATATCAAAATATGGACCCATTTGAAAATCGTTCTCGTGCATTATCATTTGTAAAGTAGGAGCCGTGCGTGATTAAGACAATATATAACAATAATCGTTACTAACCGCAGTAGAATAGGAAGAGCATGTGTAAGTAGATATAATTACAACCAAGGTCCCAAAGCATAATTACACATAGCCATAGTAATAAATATTTACACAAAGTGTAGAAAAGTCATATAACATAATACAAAACATCTATTGTCTTGGTGCGTGAAGGCATGTGATGTTGTTCTAGCTCTGCTCCGTAGTCCTCCGTCGTCTACCAGACGTCCCTCGGGTCAATCCATTCGCTCTGCACACCTGCGGGATCCATAACCGAGGGGGTGGGTGTGAGAACACTTGGTCCTCAGTGGGGTTCCTTAGCACTAACAAAGGTTCATTTTTCTCGGTTATCCTCCCGGCCGTTCAGGAGATCTCTAAGTGAGCATGCATAGTAAAATCCTACTGATTATTATCTTGGCCTAGGATCCTGAACAACTTTATCTATGTTACTAGGTGATCAGGGGATCTAGGTTCTCGCGCTGTCTACTCCTAACCATCGTTGCATAACCACATCATAAACATGTATGCTGACAGACACACTAATCATCACGCATATGTTGCGCGGTAAACCTTCCACCATGCTTGCCAGGCACGGGACATTTCATAGTATCTATGCAATAGGTCATCATGCCGATGAGGCACGGATTTCAATGCATGTTCTCATCTCGTTCATCATAGCTCTTCCTGTGTGCCAGTACTCCCTCGTACACCTTAGGACCGTCGTCCCCTGGTGGTGTATGACCTGCCTTCTCTGTCTGTTCCCTGGGCAAACATGACTCCACCCCTACCGCTTTGGGTGGCGAGGGGCCGCCCTCTTGGCTAAGCCGGAAGCGGACCATATCATAACCATACTCATCACATCATAATCTGTTATCTTTCTATCACATGCCATGCATATCATTTTTCTTTTCTCTCATATGCACATTTATCTTTTCTCATCATGCTCTTGTTCCGACATTTCATTCTCCACTTTATTCATTACTCATTCATTAAACAATCACTTCTAGTGATCTATCCTCATGATGCATGCTGGCTCAAACACATAAACATATAATCACATAAATCCCATACTTAAGCTTCGGTGCGTGTCCACTTATAACCGTGCCCATTTTAATTATAAACTTCTTCGCACCTCCACTTATGTACAGTGATATCATCAATTGTTGGACAATGTGCCTCAAGACAACCTCCATGAGCCTTTCAGGTCTCAGACCGCTCAGTGGGACCTGTGGTTCGCTTAGCGGCCTGGACCTGGTTTCCAAAAATATTTTCCATCCCAAGTCCACGTGACCTTCAGGCCGCTCAGCGCCCTGGAGTCCACGTGTCAAAATGTTTTCTGTTCCCTTCGCTCAACGGTTTACCAGTATCGCTCAGCTGTTCATGAGTCCGCTCAGCGGTACATGGCTAAACTGAAACAGATTGCTTTGTTTTCTTGCCTTTCTCTTCCTCTTTTCTCATGGATGCTTCTTGAGGTTCTCACACATATTCCAACCATCATAAAACTAGCTAGTCCAGGTCACAAGACCCTTCAGAATCATCTTCCTATCCTAACCAAGCATTTCTAGCATAACACATAATAAGAACATAGAAGCACACAAGCACATAGGCCACCAAGGAGGTGAGCTAGCTTATGACTACCCACCTTCTTAGAGTCCTAGAGAAGATTAGAGATGGCTACGGAGATGAGGGTGTTGCGTCCTTCCACTGGCTCCCAGTTCTTGACAACGTTTTAGCGGAGTTTTTGGACCGAACGAATTTCCGGCAGAGTTTTGGTAAGGTTTTGAATATGTGAAAAATGAATGAAATGAGGGGGTATTTATAGGGAAGGGAGGCTGCAGCTGATAGGGGCGTTTTGGTCATAAATTGTATGCCAAAATTACCATTTTACCCTTTCTAATTTAATTTCTTAATTAATTAATTGTTTTGGATAATTATAAGGTCATATCAAGTCAAATCAATGAATAGTGACCTATATTTTAATATTTTTTCACAAAAATCTGCTGTCCCCGCGTGCTCAATTCAGATGTGGGTCCCACCCGATCCCATTTCGCTCGTTTTTGGTCGTTTGCAATCCCGGTACATCGCGCACGGTCGTCCGAAAAATATTCTGCTTGTACCGTCGCGATCCTCTAATTTCCCTCTACCTACGAGTATTATTCTTAGAAGGTGCTTGTGAATTTTCCTTCAGGGGAGTATTTTTCACAGATACCTTTGATGCCTCGTTGAGCTCCCGTGACCGCTGACAGCCGTTCTGCTTGCACTTCTGCGATCGCCTGTTCTTGCCTATTTTCTTCCATGAGGTTTTGGGGTTCATTTTAGGGATGTTGTAACCTTTCTCTCCATAGGGGTTGGGTTTCCAGAGACTTAAGACTCTCTGATCAATTCTAGAGGCTGAAAGGAGCTAATCGGGTGTCTGCAGAGTCGTCTGAAACTGAGCGGAACTCCGTTTTTCCGACGGTCTGCTTTCTTAATCAAATTCTAAGGACCAAAAGGAGTCATTTGAGTGTCATCAGATTTTTGAAAATCTAGATAGAAAGATTTCTACAGGGACTATTGTCCTAAGAAGTCAGGCTTTTATATTTTTAACCTATACGAAAGGCTTCTACTAAGGTTTCTCTTGTGAAATCCTTGCTAAGGGAAAAGTGGGATGTTACACGACGCGTGTAACATCCTAAATTTTCCCCTTATGGAGATTTCGCCTAAATCCTAATTTTCCTTAATTAAAAGCACATTAGAGGCAATTATTGGGACTGGGAAAAAATTATTTAGAAAATTAATTACTTCCAAATACCAGTCAAATAATTGTTTCTCGATCTCGCGGAGTATTGCAAGGTCCGTGCTAAAACTCGCCGAAAACCGGAATCCTGATAGGCACCTAAGATATCTGTGAAAATTACCCTCCGGGTAATAAATTCACGAATACCTTAACCTGACATACCCCTACGACCAGCAAAGTTTGTAGGTCGCAGATAATGTCCGAAACATTTTTGGGACATCTATTCGTGAACAAATAGTGATCAAACATGATCAAGATTATACTAGGTCACTGGGTATGTGGTAATCCATCCTGCCATGACATGGACAATTGTTGTCCACATATATATAACATATAATAAAATAAAGTAAAAGTAATATAAAATAATAATAATTATATATATATATATATGTATATAAATATATATACATGTCCCAGGGGCATACATCCCCTGAGGAAAGAAACAAGATATATAGTATAAATAAAATATTATATATATATATATATACAAGGCATGTACATATACACTCCCCAACAGAAAACAAAAGCAAAGGAAATATATATAAACATATATGTACGTAAACAATAATAATAATAACGATATAGATGTTCCCCTGGGACGTACAATCCCCTCCCCAAATCAAACAAGCAGCAGCATATATATATGTGTGTGTGTGTTATACATATATAAGTAAATATGTTATATATAATATAATAATATAATATAATATAATAATAAAAGTTAGAAAATATCAAGCACAGTGCTTGCTTTTGGCTTTGCCTATAAAAGGCAAGGGCCTGAAGCATTGGTGCTTCATTATCCTTCTAAAGCAAGTTGCTTCATTGGCTGCTTCGCTCTTTTCCTTATTTGTCCCGTTCGTGCACATCGCTGAAGCGCTGTCGGACTCCGGAAAAATAGGATGAGTACACCCACGCGAAGAGGATATTTTCCTCTTCATTTCTATTGATTCAGAAACTCGTTCCGAGGTGGGTAATCCTAAGCCGACTGTCTATATGGTTTAATTTTTAACTGTATATGTGTTATTTTATATTTCTGACTATGAAAATGTTAAGTAGTATTTTTGGGGAAATCTGGGTAAAAAGGATTTTGAGAAATTTTGTTGAATGAAATGTATAACTGTACTGATTGGAACCCTAGGAACAGTGGTTTTCTGTGGAAAATTGAGAACTGGAGTCTCAGGGAAGCGATTTTTCAGCTTTCATTCGAATCTTTGAGGTTTTCAATCAAATGAAAGCCAAAGGAAGCTTTCATTCGATGGAATTCCCAAGCAGTCGAATGAAAGAAAATTTCAGGATTTCAATCGAATGAATTCTCTAGTATTCGAATGAAAGAATGCTGGGGATTTCAATTGAATGAAACCCCATCGAATGAAAGAACTCGTAGAGATTTCATTCGAATGCATGCGTAGGCATTCGAATGCATCCTGACAGACTTGAGATTTTAGTGGTTCCAAGGGATCCAATGATCACAAATGCGCCTCTTATGGCACAAGAAAGCATGCATCATGATAATAGATCACTAGAGGTCATGATTGAATGAAAGGTTAATAAAGAAAGATGATAAAAGGTAGGAACCAGAGTCCAATGAGAAAGATAAAAGTGCATAAGAACATAAGTACAAGTAAATGAAAGTATGATTTCCGCCTGGTTTAGCCCAAAGGAAAGCGACCAGAGTGTCTACAATACCGATTAAAAGAAAGAGAATACACCCATGCATAGTGCGCAATAGCAGGCTTGAAGGGAACGCAGGCATTGTTGCACGTAACCATGCTCGAAGGGAACACATGGTGTAACCCCCTAGCTAGCTAGCCTACGCTTAAGTCGCAAGCTTGCTGGCTAAGTTGTTATCTGCTCTGGTGGGGATAATACTTAGTCCCATTTGTACATTGAACATATTGTTACCCAAAATATGGACCAGATTAAAATTTTCTTTGTACGTTGCAGAGTAAATTAGGAGCCTTATCACATTAGAGCATACATCACGCACGGAAACATAGCATGCTTAAGCAGTAGAATATGGAAATATTTAACACATGCCATAATTACAAAAGTTGGTCCATCATACATTCATAAACAAGTACATACGTTGTAGTTTAAGTAGTAAGTACCAAAAGTCACAAAACAGTGCATATATACATATACAATCTACTAGCTACTAGTCTAATCTCCTACTGTCTAGTCCTGGGGTGTCTCCTCCTCATACTGCTCCGCTCCCTGTCCTTCATCATAACCTGGAGTCATGGATAAGTGGGGTGAGAACACAGCGTCCTCAATGGAAAACCTTAGGGGTTAGGGGTCTTGTTTTTCCTCATACAGGCTCTAGGTCGCTCAAGGGTTTCTAGGTGTTACAGTTATACTATCACCCTACTGATTTTAAGATCCGTACTAAGCCTGAGCAGCTTTATCTAATTAGCTAAGTGACTGGGGAACCTACTCTTCATTAACTAAGTCATCTGTTCTCTATCTTACTTCCTAAGTCACACATAATCACATATTTCACATCATCACATAATCACATAATCACATAATAAGCTTCAGTGCACGTCCACTTATAACCGTGCCCATTTTAATCATAAGCTTCTTCGCACCTCCACTTATGTACAGTTATATCACTTAGAGCACATACTTCAAGCTCAACCCCCCCGTAATGGTGGCCTACCGCGACAGGCTTCCTTAGTGTCTCAGTACCGTGAAGACTAGGCCATGCTAAACCTCAGTAGCTCACGATAGGGGAATCCATCCTTATGCTAGGGATGGCGAGGGGACCCTACCCCGTCCTTATGCTAGGGACAAGGCATGCCGAGGGTTCAGCTTGCCTTTCCTGCCGGCTAGTGGCACAGCTAGGAAAAGATTCCTTTTGCCTTCCTTTCCTTTTTCCTTTTTGGGACTTAGTGACGTCATGCCCTATTCCTTTTCCTTTCCTTTCCTTTCTTTTCTTTTCCTTTTTCCTTTCCTTTCCTTTCCTTTTGTAAAACCATTTCCATGACACATAATCACATAGCACATTCATCAATACAGTTCATTCCAGTCACAGTTCATATGCCTTAAACATAAATCCTTAGCTCATAACATTTATTATACCTTATAAAGCCTTGAACATAAATCCTTAGTTCATAACATTTAACATACTTTAGTAAAATCAGTAGATCCATGGATAATTGCAAGCAGTATAAAAATTATGTTTTAAGCAAAGTTTTATGTTTAGAAAATAACAAGTTTCGAAGTGGGGAGTCTGTCTTATTTCAGGCCGCTCAGTGCCTAGGGTATACCGCTCAGCGATGCAGGCTGCTCAGCGCCATCGCTGGCCGCTCAGCGCCTCACAGGCTGCTCAGTGAAATTTTCCATGTTCTACAAGGTTTTTAACCATCAAGCCTTAAAGCATTTTTTTCCATCATTCCGTATCCATTTCTAACAACCATAAACATACATCAAATTTTCTAAAGTCATTTCCATCACAAATCAAACCACAAGTTCATACTTTCCTAACTATGTTCATGTAGCATATAACATCTCTAGCACTTATAACACATATTCACATAACTTCCATAACCATTCATCAAGGAAAACAAACCTAGAAAGAACCTAACCTATCCTAGCATACATATTACAAGAACATCATCAATCATCTTAAGCCACATAGACAGTGGTTATGTCAGGTTTACCCACTTTTCCCCGGCTCCGACGGTTCCTGCTCGCTCTTAGCTTGCTTGGATGCCTCCTAGCTCCTCTTGGCCGAATTTGCTGCAGCTTTCCTTAGGTTTTTGAAGTGATGTTCGTGGTATAGGGTTAGGGGATTTCTAGAGGAAGTGAAATGGGCTTAGGGCAGGCGGTGTCTAGGTCTCCAGTTTGACAGAACGGCGGTCGATCGGCAAACGGACAAAGTTCTGATAAGGTTTCTAATTTTTCTCTTCATTTTCGGTTTTGGGGTGGTATTTATAGCCGAAGGGCTGATGCCCCTTTTACCATTTTGCCCTTGGCCCCAAAATTACCAAAATGCCCTTTTTATTTAATTTTCTAATTATTTAATTAGTTTGGATAATCCTAAGGTCAAATCAAGTCACATCAAGGCATTTTTAATTATTTTTCTTGATAAATCTGCCTCCCCCATGTGCTGAATCAGATTGGGACCCACCCCAGTCCCGTTTCGCTCGTTTTTTATCGTTCGCAGTCCCGGTGCGTCGTGCACAGTTGTCCGAAAAATATTCTGCTTATACCGTCGCGATCCTCTAATTTCCCTCTTCCTAAGAATATTATTCTTAGAAGGTGTTTGTGAATTTTTCTCCGGAGGAGTATTTTTCACAGATAACTTTAATACATCGTTAAGCTCCGGCGTCTGCGGACAACCGTTTCGCTTGTGGTTTCGCTATCTCCCAAACTTCCCAATAAGGTTGTGGGGCTAATCTAAGGTATTTGGGACTTTCTCCCGGTACAATTTAGATTTCCAGAGACTTGAGACTCTCTGCTCAGTTCTACTGGTTAGACGGGGCTAAACGGGACTGTTGTAGTGTCTGCGGAATCGTCCAAAACTGAACCGATTTCCGTTTTTCCGACACTTTAGGTTTTTCATCCATCTCTAGGGGTCGAGAGGAATCATTTGAGTGTCAGCAGAATTTATCAAATCCCAACAGAATAATTTCTACTGACCTTTACAAGTTAAGTCACACAGTCAACTCAGCGAATAGTCTACTAGCAGTTACTTGGGGAAATTTTCACTAAGAAATGAGCGGGATGTTACATTCCACCCCCTTAGAAAAATTTCGTCCTCGAAATTTAGAGGTAGGGATACTTCGTACCTTTCGAATAGCTCTGGGTAGGTCTTCTTCATGTCGCTTCCAGCTCCCATGTTTGCTCTTCTAATTCCCCATTCGCCCACACTACTCGTACCATAGGAATCTCCTTGTTTCATGTCTTGCGAGTCTTGTGGTCAATGATTCACTGGGGTGTGAGTGGTAGGGCCAAATCTTCCCTCAGTTGTATCTGTTCCGGCTTTAGTACGTGGTCGGGGGATGCATAATACTTGCGTAGCTGGGAGACGTGAAAGACATTGTGGAGGTTTGCTAAAGTCGGCGGAAGGGCTATCCGATACGCTACAAGTCCAATGCGTTCCAAGATCTGGAAAGGTGCGATGAATCGTGGGTTCAGCTTTTTAATCCTCAAAGACCTTCCAATACTTGTTGTTGGAGTAACCTTCAGGAAGACATGATCTCCCTCTTGGAACTCGAGCGGTCTTCTCCGGTTATCGACATAGCTTTTCTGTCGGCGTTGTGCGGTGAGCATTCTCTGTCATATCAGCTTCATCAATTCTTCTGCCTCCTGCGTCTCATCAGGGTCTAAATTGCGATAATGCCTACTGTCATTCCAGCAGAGTAGTGACTGGCATTTCCTATCGTATAGAGCTTCAAACGGCACCATGCCTATGCTAGCTTGGTAGTTGTTATTATATGCAAACTCCACAAAGTGCACAGGCTCTCAACATATCCTCTAAAGTCTGGATAGTCCACTCTGATTGACCGTCCGTCTGAGGATGATATGCGGAACTTAAATGCAATTGAGATCCGTATGCCTTCTGAAAAGCAGTCCAGAATTTGGAAGTAAACGTGGGATCTCTGTCTGAGATGATGGAGGACGGTACCCCGTGTAATCTTACCACTTCTTTAACGTACAGCTGCACGAGCTTCTCCAGTGGATAAGTCATTTTGATGGGAATAAAGTGAGCAGCCTTGGTTTGTCTGTCCACAATTACCCAAATGACATCTACTCCCGTCCGAGTGCGTGGTAAACTCGAGACAAAGTCCATCGCTAGAGCATCCCACTTCCATTCTGGAACTTCTGGAGGATGGAGCAACCCAGGCAGTTTCCGATGCTCGATCTTTACCTTCTGACAGACCAAGCATTTCGGTACCCAGTTCTCGACATCCCTTTTCAAACCTGTGTTACCAAGTGGCTTCAAATACACAAGAGGGGGGGTGAATTGGGTATGTAGGTTATTTTTAAAATATTTGCTTTGTTGTCAATAAACCACCAAGTATTAATGCAAATTATCAATGAGTAAAGATAGAAGCAATCTTGAGCATAAACAAATTAAGGAGTTAAGGGATAGAGAAGATGCAAACTCAATTTATCCTGGTTCAACCACCCTTGTGATCTACCTCCAGTCCCCAAGCAATCCGCTCAAGATTTTTCCACTATTTTTCAAGCTTGAATCTTAGGTGCTTGACAACCTTTACAAGATGAGCACTCTACTTGAGCCTCAAACAATTTCCCTTAGGGATCACACCCTAATCACTTGAGAGGGATACCTCACCCTCTTTACAAGAATGTGATTTGTGTTTGACTAGAAACTCTCTTGAAGAGTGAATAATACAATTTGAAGGCCTATAGGTGTATGTGTATAAAACTCTTTCTTAAGCTTGAGAAGATGACTCAATGATTGTAATAAATGAAGTAGAGAATGTTGGATGTTATGGAATTAATGTTCAACCTTCAATTGATGAGTTTGGTGAGTATTTATTAAGCTCAAGGTAATCCTAGCCGTTGTGCATTTAATGCACCTTAAGTCAGCAAACAGAACTAGCCGTTTCTGACTTCAGTACTCGATTCATTCGAATGGCTCATTCGAATGACTGACGTAATATAGTCGTTGGGCATTAAATGCTTCTGAGTCATTCGAATGGATCTGGGTCAGTCATTCGAATGACTTGGCTGTACTGGGATCACCGAATGTATCAAACCCTAGTCATTTGAATACTTCATTCGAGTTACCTTTGTTCATGAGGACTTCGAATGACATGTTCATGAGTCATTCGAATGACCTGTTCATGAGTCATTCGAATGACTGTTCATGAGTCATCGAGTTGACTAGTTCATGAGTCTTTTGAATGACCTATTCATGAGTCATTCGAATGAATCTAGGTTAGTCATTCGAATGTCTCTACAGGTTTTACCCAAACTCATTCTTTCTTTCTTTTCTCTTGATTCCTTGGTTTGTTTGAAATACTTTAAAAACAGGAATCAATATTTTTTCTTTTAAGAGCCATCTTGGAAAACTATTTTTAGAGTTTTGATATACACACACCTTTAACATATTTCCTAAGTCCTAAGTCCAGTTCTTTTTGAGATTCTTTGACTTTGGAAACTTGATTCTTTTGTCTTCATCAAAACTTACTCCATGAGCATTCACAACCTGGCCACCAAAACATCTTCTTGAGATCATGATATATCTTGGTGGTTCCTGGGTGCATCGTGAACTGGCTTTTGTGCCCTTCCCGTAGGATGTCCTACCTCAAACCGTCTTGATCGGGCACACACAAACGTTGATTGAACCTTAGTGTCCCATCATCTCCTGTGGTCACTTCTGGAAACTTTCGTTTTTCTACCGCTCGCTTGAACTCGCACCAGGTGTCTTCTTGACAACTCTCCTGAGCTCTCTTAATGCGTTGCTAAAAGTCACTGGTGATTTTCAAGTAGCACACTTGCATACTACCCATTCTGGGCACTATATTCACGTTGAGGTTCCGGAACTCTTCGATTAACTTCGCTTCTTGCACCATCATCTGTGCGGCGTGCAAGGATTTCTGACTTAACGCGTCTGCTACCACATTCGCCTTCCCCGGGTGGTAGTTGAGACTAAAGTCATAATCTTTGAGAAATTCCATCCATCTTCGCTGCCTCATGTTGAGTTCCTTTTGGTCGAATAAGTATTTCAGACTCCGGTGATCTGAAAATACCTCAAACCGCACTCCATATAAATAGTGCCTCCAAATTTTCAGCGCAAATACCACTGCAGCTAACTCCAAATCGTGCGTCAAATAGTTGATCTCGTGAGGCCATAACTTCCTTGAAGCATATGCTATCACCTGGCGGTTTTGCATTAACACGCATCCTAGCCCTGCGCCATATGCATCACAGTAGACTACAAACGGGGCTTGAGGATCTGGTAGCACAAACACTGGAGCGGTGATTAATTTCTCCTTCAGTTCAAAAAAATTGTTCTCACATTCCGGCGTCCATTCCATTCTGGCTCCCTTCCTGGTAAGCTTGGTTAAGGGCAACGCGATCTGAGAAAATCCCTGGATGAATCTTCGGTAGTAACCAACCAAACCGAGGAAACTCCGGATCTCAGTAACGGAAGTAGGTCGATCCCAAGCTTTGACTGCCTCGACCTTCGATGGATCCACCATCACTCCATGCTTCGTCACTACATGCCCAAGGAATTGTACTTCTTTGCTCCGAAACTCACACTTGGATAGCTTGGCATACAACTTTTTCTCTCGTAGGATCTGCAGTATCAATCTCAAATGGTTGGCGTGCTCCTCTTCGTTCTTCGAGCACACCAGTATGTCATCAATGAATACGATGACGCATACGTCCAAATAGGCACGGAAAATCCTGTTCATGTAGTCCATGAATATCTCAGGTGCATTTGTCAATCCAAACGACATTACTGTAAAGTCGTAGTGGCCATAACGAGATCGAAATGCCATCTTGGGGATGTCCTCTTCTCACACTCGAATTTGATGATACCCTGATCGCAGATCTATTTTGGAGAACACTTGGGCACCCTTCAGCTGATCCAGTAAATCATCAATCCTAGGCAGCGGGTATTTGTTCTTGATCGTCACCTTGTTCAGCTGCCTATAGTCAATGCACATCCTCACAGTGCCATCTTTCTTCTTTACAAACAGCACGGGCGCTCCCCGTGGTGATGCACTTGGTCGGATGAACTTCTTCTCCATTAGCTCCCCCAATTGTTCCTTCAACTCCTGTAGCTCTAACGGGGACATTCTATAGGGTGCAATAGAAATAGGACATGTTCCTGGCACTAAGTCAATTGAGAACTCCACTTCCCACCTCGGAGGATACTCCGGAATATCACTAGGAAATACATCAGGATACTCCCTTACCACGGGAATGTCTTCAATCTTCAATTCCCTCGGGGTAACCTCTGAAGATGTCAGGAAAATATATTCTTGATTCCCCATCGGGCAACAGTACAACATGGATGGCCCTACTCTCAGAACGGGTACGCTAACGTCATCCCCCGGAAAGATTACCAGTTTCCTGGCACAATCCAAAATCACCTGAGTGGCATGCAACCAATCCATCCCTAGGATTATGTCCAATCCGACTAGGGGAAGACAAATCAAATCTGTTACAACCCATAATTCCTGTACTTGCAGCGAACAACTAAGACATTCACGATGAAACACCCTAGCTAACTGTTTACCCGTACATAGTAAATAAAGCTCACTAGGTTGTTGTCTACTCGGTCGGAATACCTTAGTCGATAGTTATCTTTCGAAAATAGTCGTTGCTCAAGAAAATAAGGACCCATTTTAAACTTTTGCTTGTATTACATCAATATTAAAATAGAGCCATGCGTTGGAATAAAACAAATATAACAAGATGGATAACATTATCATAATTAGAATCTGTAATTTACATCCATTGGGTCCACCATACAAGGTCACATAGCATAAGATATACATAATATGTACATAGATCAAAGTATCAAATACATAATCCAGAATACACAGCATCAAAATACAAGGACTACTGGAATGCTACTCAGTATGTCCCTGGTAAAATGTAAATGTCTAACTATGTCCTAGCCGCTCATGGCTCAGCTGGCGGCTCATCCGCATCCTCAAAATAAGACTCATCATCTTCTGTACCTAAAGTCATAAAACAGTGGGGATGAGAATGGTAGGTTCTCAGTGGAAATAACTTTAGTTCCTGAGTCTCGTATCAGATTATGTCAGACTTCAGGCCGCTCAGTGATCTCTAAGTGAACATACATATTGGGTTTATCTGCATTATTATGTGATAAGGGAACTACATTCTCGTGCTGATTAACATTTCGTGAAATCCGTCTCGAGCGTGCTCTTGACGGTACGGCATAACAGCAGATCATACATTCCAATCAAACTGAATAACAGCATATAATCAGAGTACATTCAGCATAACAGAATCATCGAAGTGTGCATCACATAGTCATCCAAAGTAAACATAACAGAATCAGCAGAATATATGTAGCATAGTCAGCAGCATAAACATGACAGAATTATCAGAATAACATGTCTAACAGAATGTAACAGCATAACAGAATGTAACAGCATAACAGAATATGTGTTATTCCCACCATAGTAATGTCCTTTGTTGACACTAGTATGACGGAATAACCTCACACCCTCAGTATAGGCCGACACTGTCTGGACCTTACTGCGGTAGGCTTCCACCTGTCGTGTGCCCCTTCGGGACCCCTCGACAGTGGGCGGATATTGTACCCCCACCTAAGCTTGCCCCCTTTCGACAATGCATAGGCGTGGTAACCGCACACCTCCAGGTATGCCATATCGACACCACCTGTGGCGGGCTTCCACATGCAGGATGCCTCGACCTCCTGAAGTGGGATCATAGTGGCTCACGTGATCACGGCCTGTTCAGCATGTGGCATATAGCCAATTTCA
Organism: Nissolia schottii; assembly: GCA_003254905.1. Classification (NCBI taxonomy): domain Eukaryota; kingdom Viridiplantae; phylum Streptophyta; class Magnoliopsida; order Fabales; family Fabaceae; genus Nissolia; species Nissolia schottii. Next base: position 121,075 of record QANU01054515.1, read on the forward strand.
GCATTGGGCATTTGCCCTGTTTTCAGCAGCATTAGGCATTGGCCCTTTTTCAGCAGCATTTTGGTACCTGCAGCATGGCATACTGGTTCCCTATGGTTCATTTCAACATCTTTACTTATCTCAGAGTTAATTATCATGTCTTTAACTAGGTGTATCATGAATGCATGGAATGCTATAGATATCATCACAGATTACATAACATATACATGTTTAGTACATTTCCTTCATTTACAGCATCTACATTCATACAATTCATCTAACGATCACAGATATAGCATCAAATACTAGTCCATGAGCCTCAAGAGGGTGCCATAGCTTTCTCTAGTCTCAAGCCGCTCAGCGAAAACTGATGTTCGCTCAGCGGTTTGAGCCTGTGCGCCCAGCGATAAAGGTTGTATCGCTCAGCGGTACTGACCCCATCGCTCAGCGGCTGAAACTTTCTCGAATTTTCGTCCACCGCCTTATATAAAAATATCTTTTTTCACTTTCCACGTGGGCTTCAGCCCGCTCAGCGGCCCCTGTGCTAGAGTTGAAAATCGAATTGCTCTTCTCTTCCATTTTCTTTCCTTAGCTTCCATGGAACCCTACTTGAGTTTCACACATAATTCAAGCACAATAATCCTATCTAATCCAGGTCACAAGACCCTTCAGAATTGTCTTCCTAAGTCCTAACATCATTTCTAACATTTATGTTCATAATATCACAAAATCCTCTAACATACATACAATCACATAAACATCATTCACCGTCAAAGAGGTGAGGAACTAGAGTTACCCACTTCCTCAAGAACTTGTTGATGCTAGAAGGAAGAGGAAATCAAGCCTTGCTTGCTTGTTTGAAGTCTCCTTGACCTAAGATGAAATACTTGACATAATTAGGGCAACATAGGTTATGGAAGCTTGGTTCTTCACCAAGGGATGAAAGCTCACCAACTACTCTTGATTTTCCTTCCTTATGGACTTAAGAATGAATTATGATGATGAGAAAGATGAACTTGAAGCTTGATGGCTTGCTTGAACTTTTCTTTCCACAAAAGAACAAAAACCTAGGTTGTGGAGGTTAGGGTTATGGAACTTGATGCTCTTGCTTCCACTTGAAGAGAAACTCTTAACCTTGATGCTAGCTTGCCTTCTTGATGGATTTGAGAATGATTAATGATGATGAGAACAAAGGATGATGGTTGAACTTTGATGATTATGGAGCTTGAAGCCTTAGAACTTAGGAAGAAGAAATGAAATGACTTTGGTGTGTTTTGTGTATGTGTGTTTCGGGTTTGCATGGGGGAAGGGCTGCCGTGGTCTTTTCTTAGTTCCATGGCCATGTATATTTCCTATTTTGCCCTTAGTGTGTTTTAGGTCATGTTTGTTCATTAATTATTTATGTCCGGACGTCCTAAAAATATTCCGAACACACCGTTGTGACCTATTAATTATCCTTGTTAATATTTAAATCTTAGTTGGACTATTCTTAAATTTAATTTCATATTAATATATTTTACAGACTCCTGTGAGTCGTGAGGAAATTATAATAAAACCCTAATTTTGACCCGAACGTCACCAGACGCCACGAGATCGCAGAATTATTATTTTAACTAATATTACAGAGATAAAATTTAATATTTGAATTCTATTTCATTTTTATCTCACCTTTTCCTTCTTATTATTTGTTTAATTCTTTCCTAGATAACATCTTAACTGAAGGGAAAAAGTCGGGTTGTTACACACGACGTGTAGCTACAGGTGGTGCAGTGGGTGTAGGCACATTCAGCACATATGGAAGCAATGTGAAGGGCAATTCAAGCTCCTTCGCCCTAGCCTCGGATACAAAGGAGTGAGATGCTCCAGAGTAATACAAAACATTCAAAATCTTGCCTTGAAGTAGACACTTACCCTGCAGCAGGCCTTCGTCCTCTTGTACTTCTTCAGCTGCCATCGTGAACACCCTGCCCACACGCTGATCTAGGGGAAGGGTTGGACACTCCCTTGCGAAGTGGTCGCTCCTACCACACCTGTAACAAGCATTTTGTCCTGCCAAACATTCCCCTAAGTGGGCCTTTCCACACTTTGGACAAGGTGGCGGTACATCTTTCCAGACTGCACTTTCTAGTACTGGTTTCCGCCTTGTGGCTGGGGTTGGGCTACTGGTGCCCGGGCTACTGTTGGTCCACCACTTGAGGGAACCGGTTTCAACGGAGCTCCCCTTATCCCCAGCTGTGGTTGCAGAGGGTACTGACTTGGGCTTCTACCTGTAAAGGGACTGGGGAAAAGGCCCTTTTTCCTTGGGTCCCATCGTGAGCTCCCCGAGTCCACCATCTTCCTCTTATTCTTGACCACCTCCAAACGTGTATTCGCCTCTTCCTACGCCAGACAACGGTTTACCAGGGTGGTGTAATCTGGCAAGCCCCAGGTAGGAATGAACACTTGCATCTCCGGTCTCAGCCCTTGCTGATATCTCTTACACTTCCACTGCTCACTTGGTCGAAGCAGGTATGTGCTGGAGTACCGGCATAGCCGTTCAAACTTGGCTGTGTACTCGGCCACTGACATCGTTTCCTGTTTCAACTCCAGAAACTCCGTCTCCTTACGGTCTTGCAATTCCTGGGGGAAATATATCTCCAAAAACATCGCTGTGAACTGATCCCATGTGACGGGAGCTACCTGTTGTGCCAAAGGGAGTCTGGCCGTCTCCCACCATTCACCTGCTGCTCCCTCCAGCTTCCCAGCTGCAAACTTCACCTTCTGTGCCTCTGTGCAGGCTATGTCCTCGAAGACTTGTTCCATTTTCCTGATCCAGCTATGGACCACATTGGGGTCCATTACTCCTTCAAATTTGAGCGAATTCGCCCGTTTGAACTGGATGTACTTCTAACCTTCTACTTCATGGAGTGTCTGCGGGGCGTTCCTTTGGATCAGTGCGACTACTATCTGAGCATTCGTCTGGCCCATTTCCTGAAGGATATCTGCAAGGTCCACTTGCTCGTGGTTACGTTGTGCTGGATCCCTACGCGGCAGCATGGCTAGTCTTTGTAACTACACAAATCCCGAGTTGATCAGTCTCAGGAGAGGCTAGTACTCTTAACATAGCACATACAACTTAGTAGAGTCATGCACCGTGGTCATGCTCGAAAGCGTAGTGCAGCTCAGCCCCAGGCTCTTTAAGGACTAAATTGCTCTAATACCAAATGTAACCCCTTAGCTAGCTAGCCTACGCTTAAGTCGCAAGCTTGCTGGCTAAGTTGTTATCTGCTCTGGAGGGGATAGTACTTAGTCCCATTTGTACATTGAACATATTGTTACCCAAAATATGGACCAGATTAAAATTTTCTTTGTACGTTGCATAGAGTAAATTAGGAGCCTTATCACGTTAGAGCATACATCACGCGCGGAAACATAGTATGCTTAAGCAGTAGAATATGGAAATATTTAACACATACCATAATTACAAAAGTTGGTCCATCATACATTCATAAACAAGTACATACGTTGTAGTTTAAGTAGTAAGTACCAAAAGTCACAAAACAGTGCATATATACATATACAATCTACTAGCTACTAGTCTAATCTCCTATTGTCTGGTCCTGGGGTGTCTCCTCCTCATACTGCTCTACTCCCTGTCCTTCATCATAACCTGGAGTCATGGATGAGTGGGGTAAGAACACAGCGTCCTCAGTCTTAGGGGTTAGGGGACTTGTTTTTCCTCATACAGGCTCCAGACCGCTCAGGGGTATCTAGGTGTTACAGTTATACTATCACCCTACTGATTTTAAGATCCGTACTAAGCCTGAGCAGCTTTATCTAATTAGCTAAGTGACTGGGGAACCTACTCTTCATTAACTAAGTCATCTGTTCTCTATCTTACTTTCTAAGTCACACATAATCACATATTTCACATCATCACATAATCACATAATAAACTTAGTGCGCGTCCACTTATAACCGTGCCCATTTTAATTATAAGCTTCTTCGCACCTCCACTTATGTACAGTTATATCACTTAGAGCACATACTTCAAGCTCAACCCCCCCGTAATGGTGGCCTACCGCGACAAGCTTCCTTAGTGTCTCAGTACCATGAGGACTAGGCCACGGTAAACCTCAGTAGCTCACGATAGGGGAATCCATCCTTATGCTAGGGATGGCGAGGGGACCCTACCCCGTCCTTATGCTAGGGACAAGGCATGCCCAGGGTTCAACTTGCCTTTCCTGCCGGCTAGTGGCACAGCTAGGAAAAGATTCCTTTTGCCTTCCTTTCCTTTTTCCTTTTTGGGACTTAGTGACGTCATGCCCTATTCCTTTTCCTTTCCTTTCCTTTCCTTTTTCCTTTCCTTTCCTTTCCTTTTGTAAAACCATTTCCTTGACACATAATCACATAGCACATTCATCAATACAGTTCATTCCAGTCACAGTTCATAAGCCTTAAACATAAATCCTTAGCTCATAACATTTATCATACCTTAGAAAGCCTTGAACATAAATTCATAGTTCATAACATTTAACATACTTTAGTAAAATCAGTAGATCCATGGATAATTGCAAGCAGTGTAAAAATTATGTTCAGAAAATAACAAGTTTCGAAGTGGGGAGTCTGTCTTCGTTTAGGCCACTCAGTGCCTAGGGTATACCGGTCAGCGCCATCACTGGCCGCTCAGCGCCTCACAGGCCGCTCAGCGAAAACCCTGGCCGCTCAGCGGGTCCTGGCGAATTTCAGCTCCTAATTCCTGCAATTTTCCATGTTCTACAAGGTTTCTTGTAACACCCCTGCTAACTGCCCACTTCCATGGTAGTAAGCAATGCTCACAGGGTTGTTAACCGTTGTGTCGGGTTACCTTCAGCCCGTACTTTTACCTTTGCAAATATTTTATACGCAAAAATATGGACCATTTTCAAAATCGTTTGCGTGCTTTATCAATTTATAAACTAGGAGTCGTGTGTGATTAACAGAATATATAACAAACAATCGCTAATAACTGCGGTAAAATATGGAGAGTGTGTGTATATAGATATAATTACAACCAAGGACCCAAAACATAATGACACACAGCCATAGTAATAAATATTTACGCAAAACATATAAAAGTCATAGTCATAAGACAATACATATATCATCCTAATGTCACGGTCATCCCTATGCCTCGGCTTTGATCTGCTGCAGTCCTCTGTCGTCTACCAGACGTCCCTCGGGCCAATCCCTTCGCTCTGCACACCTGCGGGTTCCATAACCGAGGGGTGGGGGGGTGAGAACACTTGGTCCTCAGTGGGGTTCCTTAGCACTAACCAAAGTTCATTTTCTCGGTTATCTTCCCGGCCGTTCAGGAGATCTCTAAGTGAGCATGCATACTAAAATCCTACTTATTATTATCTTGGCCTAGGATCCTGAACAGCTTTATCTATGTTACTAGGTGATCAGGGGAACTAGTCTTGCTTACTAAGTTCTCGTGCTCATTATCTTTACTTCGCGTATGTACATAGGTCGTCTCGAGCGTTCTCTTGACGACTACACAGACATGCCTCATTATATACTCATACATTACATATTCATACATCATCATATACTCATGCATTACATACTCATACATCATCATATACTCATGCATTACATACTCATACATCATCATAGACTCATGTATCATATCTGTCATCATCTGTGTCCCAGTACTCCCTCGTACACCTTAGGACCGTCGTCCCCATAGTGGTGTACGACCTGCCTTTTCTGTCTGTTCCCCGAGCGAACACGACTCCACCCCTACACTTTGGGTGGCGAGGGGCCGCCCTCGTGGCTAAGGTGGAGGCGGACTTAACCATACCTCTTCGTACACCCTGGGACTCTTCCCCTAGGGGGTGCACGACCTGCCTTTTCTGTCTGTTCCTCGAGCCAACATGACTCCACCCCCTTATCGGGTGGCGAGGGGCCGCCCTCGTGGCTAAGCTGGAAGCGGACCATAGCATACACATACTCATAATCCATTCATTTTTAATCCCATCATTAATAACACAAACAATTTATTTTTAGGCTTAAAACATATTCATGCATTACATATTCATACATTCTCATATACTCATGCATCATATCTTTCATCATCTGTGTCCCAGTACTCCCTCGTACACCTTAGGACCGTCGTCCCCATAGTGGAGTACGACCTGCCTTTTCTGCCTGTTCCCCGAGCGAAACACGACTCCACCCCCTTACCGGGTGGCGAGGGGCCGCCCTCGTGGCTAAGCCGGAGGCGGACTTAACCATACCTCCTCGTACACCCTGGGACTCTTCCCCTGGAGGGTGCACGACCTGCCTATTCTGTCTGTTCCTCGGGCCAACATGACTCCACCCCCTTACCGGGTGGCGAGGGGCCGCCCTCATGGCTAAGCCGGAAGTGGACCATATCATACACATACTCTTCACATCATAATCCATTCATTTTTCTTTCACATGTCATGCATCTCATCATTCTTTTCTCACCATGCTCTTGTTCCTACATTTCATTTTCATCTTCATTCATTACTCGTTCATTAGACAATAACTTCTAGTGATCTATCCTCATGATGCATGATAACATTCATATGGACATAATACACATTATCATGACACATAATGCATGACCATTTACCTCATACATGCATTAAGGTACGACAACTATCGAGACACTCATAACCTCTTAGTGCAACCATTAACCGATGGACTCAAAGCTTGACCCTAAAGTTTTCCATAGTTTTGGACCCACTTTTTATGAAAACAAACCCATATTTTTAATTTCTTTACCCGAAATTATAGTTCTGCCCCCATAAGCCAAAAATGTCATTTTTGCCCGAAAAACCGATTTTCCTTTGGAATTTTATTTCTCCATAACCCAATGGACTCAAGACTTGACCCTAAGTGTTTCCATAGCTCTGAACCCATTTTTAATGATAATAAACCCAGATTTTCAACCCTTATACCCAAAATTACAGATTTGCCCTTTTTGATCAAAATGCCATTTTTGCCCATAAAACCGATTTTCTTCAAAATTTTAGTTAACCACACTCCCAATAGACTCAAGTCTTGACCCCAAGGTTTTTGATATCTCTAAACCCATTTTTCATAAAAAGAAACCCAGATTTTTAGTTTAAATACCCAAAATCCCGAAATGACCATTTTGCCCTTTTTATGCCAAAAACCCAAACCTTGTTCTATGTCTCCTTTTCTCAAAACTCTTCCATGTTCAACACTAAAACATTTTTCCTCATACTCCAGCACTTTTAACTCACATATATCATCCTCAAATCACATTCATTTAATCAAATCATTAATAGCACAAGCAAGTTTATTTTTAGCCACAAAACACATAAACATCAACACACATAAACACACATAAATATACAAAATCATCCATGAGCTCAAGAGCACTAAAGAATGAGTGAAAGCCTAAGTTACCCACAAGCTTTAACCACCAAAAATATATATTTATTGATTTATCCTCATCAAATCACTAATAACACATGCAAGTTTATTTCAAGGCAAAAATCACATATTCACAATAACCATAAGTAGATCACCAAGGAGGTGATTTATGCATAGTTACCCACTTCCAAAGAGTTCTTGGTGAAGGAGGTTTAGGAGTGGAGTTCCACAAGCCTTGATGTTCCAAAGCTTTATGTCACCTTTGTCACCTTTCTCCAAGGATGAAGGTCTTGCAAGATGAAGAGGATGACAATGTGGTTCCTCTTAGTTGTGGTTGTAGGAAAATGAGACTAAGAGGAGGAGGCTTTGTGTGTGTGGGTTCGGTTCTTGGAGGGTGAAGAAGGGTGGCAAGAATGCTTGTTTTTCTTTAGAAGCAAGGTGGTGTTCTTGGGGTTTGCTTGGGGTGTGGCTATGGGGTTTGAAGAAGATGAAAATTTCCTTAAGAGAAATGGGGGAGAGCTTGGTTTTGGAGGAGATAAATGGAGGAGAAGAGTAATTGATTTTTGGAATTAAATAAAAGGGTGAATAGTAAGAAGTATGGCTCATGATTTGATGAGGTATGGTGATGAGAATTTAGAAGCTTGATTTAGGGGATATTTTTGACCAAATCTCTTCAAAAAAAACGTGCAGCCCATCACCATGCTGCTGGTGAGATTTTATTTTCTCCCGGTCCCGGTTTGCTCGTGTTTTGTCGCTCGCAGTCTCGGTGCGTCGCGCACGGTCGTCCGAAAAATATTCCGTTTGTACCGTCGCGATCCTCTAATTCCCACCTACCTAAGGGTATTAATATTAAATGTGTTTGTGAGATTTTTCTCCGGGAGATTATTTTCATGGACACCGTTTTGCGTGCCAAAGGTTCATCGGCGAACAACGGCTGTTCGATTGTCTGCCGAATTTTCTACCGCGACACGTCCAAATTCCTAGGGATATTTTAGCTAAAATTTTCCATCCTAATTCCCTAATCATGCTTAGAAAATTAATTAATTATTTATATTTTACGAATATTTCTCTAACGAAAAATCGGGATGTTACATTTCTAACCATCAAGCCTTAAAGCATTTTTTTCCATCATTCTGTATCCATTTCTAACAACCATAAACATACATCAAATTTTCTAAAATCATTTCCATCACAAATCAAACCACAAGTTCATACTTTCCTAACTATGTTCATGTAGCATATAACATCTCTAGCACTTATAACACATATTTACATAACTTCCATAACCATTCATCAAGGAAAACAAACCTAGCAAGAACCTAACCTATCCTAGCATACATATCACAAGAACATCATTAATCATCTTAAGCCACATAGACAGTGGTTATGTCAGGTTTACCCACTTTTCCCTGACTCCGACGGTTCCTGCTCGCTCCTAGCTTGCTTGGATGCCTCCTAGCTCCTCTTGGCCGAATTTGCTACAGCTTTCCTTAGGTTTTTGAAGTGATTTTCGTGGTCTAGGGTTAGGGGATTCCTAGAGGAAGTGAACTAGGCTTAGGGCAGGCGGTGTCTAGGTCTCCAGTTTGACAGAACGGCGGTCGATCGGCAAGCGGACAGAGTTCTGACAAGGTTTCTAATTTTTCTCTTCATTTTTGGTTTTGGGGGGTATTTATAGCTGAAGGGATGATGCCCCTTTTACCATTTTGCCCTTGGCCCCAAAATTACCAAAATGCCCTTTTTATTTAATTTTCTAATTATTTAATTAGTTTGGATAATCTTAAGGTCAAATCAAGTCACATCAAGGAATTTTTAATTATTTTTCTTGATAAATCTGCCTCCCCCACATGCTGAATCAGATTGGGCCCACCCCGGTCCCGTTTCGCTCGTTTTTGATCGTTCGCAATCCTGGTGCGTCGCGCACGGTTGTCTGAAAAATATTCTACTTATACCGTCGCGATCCTCTAATTTCCCTCTTCCTAAGAGTATTATTCTTAGAAGGTGTTTGTGAATTTTTCTCCTGAGGAGTATTTTTCACAGATACCTTTAATACATCGTTAAGCTCCCGCGTCCGCAGACAACCGTTCCGCTTGCGGTTTCGTTATCTCCCAAACTTCCCAATAAGGTTGTGGGGCTAATCTAAGGTATTTGGGACTTTCTTCTGGTACAAGTTGGATTTCCAGAGACTTGAGACTCTCTGCTCAGTTCTACTGGTTAGACGGGGCTAAACGGGACTATTCTAGTGTCTGCGGAATCTTCCAAAACCGAACCGATTTCCGTTTTTCCGACACTTTAGGTTTTTCATCCATCTCTACGGGTCGAGAGGAATCATTTGAGTGTCAGCAGAATTTATCAAATCCCAATAGAATAATTTCTACTGACCTTTACAAGTTAAGTCACACAGTCAACTCAGCGAAAAGTCTACTAGCAGTTACTTGGGGAAATTTTCACTAAGAAAGGAGCAGGATGTTATACATGGGGCTCGATCACGTCACCAGGCTCGAAGGGAACGCATGGGACATGATCACCTTGCATTCATGTATATGTGGTTATTATGTGTTTATATAACGATCTAGGATAGAAAGCGCGAGAACTTAGATAAGCAAGACTAGATCCCCAGTCACCTAGATAAATTAGATAAAGTTGTTCAGGGTTTTAGCAAAGAAAATAACCAATAGGATTTTAGTATGCATGCTCACTTAGAGATCCCCTGAATGGCCTGGAGGATACCCGAGAAAATGAACATTTGATGATGCGACGGAAACCCCACTGAGGACCAAGAGTTCTCACCCCCACTCGGTTATGGATCCAGGTGGGCATAGCGAGGAAATCAACCTAAGAGACGCATGGTGGGCGACAGAGAGCTGTAGGTCGGAGCTGGAGCAAACTGACTACGATCGCGCTAAGGCGACCCATGATTCATATTATGTTCTATGACTTTTATACTTTTTGTGTAACTATTTATTATTAAGACAAATGTGTAACTATATTTTGGGACCTTGATTGTGAGTATGCATATACAATTGCTTTTCATGTTCCACTGTGATCTCTGCCTAACATGTGGTAGACGCTATCAATTATTGTTATATGTTTCTTCATCACACATGGCTCCTAATTTATAACTTAATAAGCACACGAACAATTTTCAAATTGGTCCCTATTTCTGTGTAAGAATTATTTGCAAAGGTAAAAGTAAGGGCTATAAGTAACCCTACACAACGAATAACAACGCTGTGAGCATTGCTTACTACCATGGAAGTGGGCAGTTAGTAGGGGTGTTACAACGTGATAGTACTTGAGGACTGATAAGTGCCCAAAATATACAATTTTCATCATTCAAAATGGCACTTATTTTCACATATTTTAAAGAATTATCTAATTAAATCTCTATGTTTTGTAGGTTTTAAATATGTTTTGATAAAAGGATGCAAGCATAATTTGTGTAGAATAATCCCATGAAGAAGGGAAGAAAAGGGCAGAATTGGAAAAGAGCTTAACGAGAAGATTCTGGACGAAGGCATCGCTCAGCGAGGAACAAGGAATCGCTCAGCGCTTAGCTAAGAATCGCTCAGCGACGTTGTTGGTATCGCTCAGCGAATGGACGTCGGCAAGCCACTTACGCCGGCGCCATCATTAAGCCAGCTGGAGCCAGCCAATAGCCGCGTGCCACGTCAGCGCCGCCCTGCAAAAAGCTGCCGAGCATTTAATGAAGACGCGTACAAGTACGATCGCTCAGCGATAAAGCGCCGCCGCCCAGCGATAACAACTTAATCGCTCAGCGATAGTACCAAAACCGCTGAGCGACAGACCCCAAATTTTGCCTATAAATAGAG
>QANU01054515.1:135130-153075 GCA_003254905.1 Nissolia schottii
AAAAAAGGTGCACATGTTTAATTTGGAAAAAGGATTCTTATTTGTTGAAGAAATGAAAATAATTTTTAAAGAAAAGAATCTTTTCTACAAAGCACCTTAAGATATTTTACTTTCAATCTACAAATCATTGTGGGAAATTCTGACCACTTCAGCGGGAAATTCTATCCGCAAAGTTGTAGGAAATTCTGTCTACAACAAGGATTCAAAATAAAACATGATCTCTCTAACGCTACTTGGAAGAAAGGAAGTTTTCTTTGATTGTTTTTGCAGGCCGAAGAACAACCAAGGAAGTCTCCTAACAACAACAACAAAAGAGAGACACACATCTATGGATGAAGAGCATGATTCCTAAGAAGGATGAGCCTCTATCTCCTCAACATCTTGAAGCAAGATGAAGTAGCTTGAGCAACTACGGAGAAGCTACATCATGAAGGCTACTTCAAAACATTCACCATGAACAGGGAGCTTTTTAATTTTCTAGCACCTTAATTAATTAATTTCCTTATTAGTTTATATGTGCTTAAGAACTTGTTGTTTAATAACAAAGTAGTAGTTATTTTACTTGGTTTGATGCAAGAACACATATATCATGAATTGACTTGTTTCAATATCTATACTAGACTTGTGAATACATACATAGTTACCATGCACATGTTCATATGCATTTATGCTTGTTTGCATGAGCATAACCTTGAAAATGTTTTGAAATCAAGGAATTAAGCCCTTAACCAAGTAAGGGAGTGAACCTATACACTAAGTAAGAAGAGAGAATCACCATTGTTTTACATAATTGAATTTGTTTGAGTCTCTAATTTTGATAATTGTATGGAAATAAAAGGAAATGATCAAGGCATTTTGTTCTTTAGAATTCAAACCCACTTGGCCAAATAAAGCCTACCTTTAATTAGGAATATCTTTTGTTACCCCATTTGAGCTTAACATGAGAAATTTTTGTTCATTAATCCCCGAACCTAAAAAGAAAAACAATGTTATCCCTTAATATCCGGAATTAAGAGAGCATTTAAAATTGGATTATGGGCAAAAATTTAAGTCAGGGGGAGACAAGGATGGACAAAAGTGGGAATATCCAAAAGAAGAAACAAAAGAACAAAATCCAGAAAAAAAAAACACATTTTATCCCAAAACAAAAAGGAGAAGAAAAAGGGATAGAGTAAAAAGAAACAAGAAGCAAAAGGGTTAAGAAAGAAAAAAGTGTTGAAAAAGAAAAGAGCACAAAAAGAAGTTGGTCTTTAATGCTCTTTTAATTCATATTTGCATACCCAGAAAAACCAATTTTCTTTGTAGCCTAGCCCCATTATAACCCTTTAAAGTCCTTTGTGATCCTTGCATGAGCATACTTTGCATTGAATGGTGAGACAGGTAACAAATTTAAATTGTTAAATTCAATGGTGATTTAGAGCGAAAACACTCACCCCAAATTGGCCCACTGGCCGTTGTGCGATAAAAGATAATTTTCTTGGTAGAAAAGACATTGGATAGAGTGATTTGCTTATGCTATCCAAGTAATTGTGCATTTGACTTGTTCAGGTTCTTCTATGTTTCACATGGTCTCAAGCTTAAACTGTTTGGAACTTTTCAATTCATTGCATTCACCGAGTGTTCATAAGCATTAATCTCTTGTAAAATAATTCTATTACCTCTTGTTTGAGGACAAACAAGGTCTTAAGTCAGGGGGACTGATAAGTGCCCAAAATATACAATTTTCATCATTCAAAATGGCACTTATTTTCACATATTTTAAAGAATTATCTAATTAAATCTCTATGTTTTGTAGGTTTTAAATATGTTTTGATAAAAGGATGCAAGCATAATTTATGTAGAATAATCCCATGAAGAAGGGAAGAAAAGGGCAGAATTGGAAAAGAGCTTAACGAGAAGATTCTGGACGAAGGCATCGCTCAGCGAGGAACAAGGAATCGCTCAGCGCTTAGCTAAGAATCGCTCAGCGACGTTGTTGGTATCGCTCAGCGAATGGACGTCGGCAAGCCACTTGCGCCGGCGCCATCATTAAGCCAGCTGGAGCCAGCCAATAGCCGCGTGCCACGTCAGCGCCGCCCTGCAAAAAGCTGCCGAGCATTTAATGAAGACGCTTACAAGTACGATCGCTCAGCGATAAAGCGCCGCCGCCCAGCGATAACAACTTAATCGCTCAGCGATAGTACCAAAACCGCTGAGCGACAGACCCCAAATTTTGCCTATAAATAGAGGAGGCCGAGACCACTTCGAGGACATCATCCATTCCCCCTCCAAACACCATTCTTCCATAGTTTCTTTGTACTTTTGAAGCTTAGTTTAGTTTAGGTTAGGTTAGGATCAAAGATGAGGCTTGTGAAGGAGCCGGAGATCGAGGAAGCTTGGCGAAGCCATGGCCATGACGGCGTGAGCACGTGTCATGGTAAGTGCCTAAACCTTGCCTCCGAGATTCTCTTGTAAGATGGGTTCCTAACCCTCTTTTTGTTGGGATTTTGATTACTATTGTAGTTTGCTTGTATCCATGTAACTATTACATATGAATCTATCTTTTTCTTATGATTTGCTTGAATGATTTCATGCCTAATGCTAGTTTTGTTTAGTGTTTTGATTCTTGATTTGGGACTTATTTACATGAACGAAAGTTATGCTAATTAGGTCATAACCAAATTAAAATCAATAATGCTATGCTTAACTAGAACCTAGACTTGAACGTTGTGAACGAAAGTTACAATCATTAGAGTCTGACCTAAATCATTTCATCTAACCTTGTTGCCGTAACTGGAATAAAGGTTAGCCGTTTTAACATCTGGATTAATGCTGGCGTACCTTGTTAAGCTAGTGTGCGAAAGTGACAGTTTAACAAGGGAAACCTGTGATCTTGTCATGCGCGAAAGTGATGACAAGTTAAGAACTGATGGCGGGCAATCAAACGATAGTTCTATGTAATAAGTAACTGGATGCATGAAACTATGATGTGATTAAAATTCCCAACAAGCTCCGGAACTACCTCTGATTTGTTTCCTATTTTATTTTCCTGTCTTTTATTTATTTAGTCTATTTAAATATAAATCAAATCACAAATCTTTCACCTCATTGTTTAATTAAATGAACTCAAGAATGGTATTTTTACAACTCCCTGTGGGATCGACCATACCCTATACTGCAATTGGATTCCTTTTGGAATCTGAAAGCCGTAAAATAGGTATATAAATTTAATTTGAACGACAAAAGCGCATAGAAGCTTTCAACGAGCTTGGCATGGTTCTGACAAAACCTAAGCCGTGTCAAGATCCGAGAAAGTGGTTAAAAAGGCTTTCATCAAGGACAAACTTGTGCAGGTCGGTAAAAGGAAGCCTAAAGCCAACACTTGCAAAGGTGGTCGAAACATATAAAAAAATCATCATCTCTCTCTTCACGGGAGAAGCAAGGTTTCTCCCACTCATCCAGTAACTGAAGCTCATATTTGTCGGCAGACAAACAACCAGCTGACAACTCATTAAGGCCACCTTCCTCCTCCAACTCCTTAGCTGTCAAGCAGAACGGAAGGCCTAACAACGCCGGGGAGGCCACCCATATGCCTCCCTACCGAGGGGACGGTTCCTCTCACCATACCTACAAAAATTTACCATAAGCTAAGTTAGAAAGATATGGAGAACACTTAGCAAGCAAATCCAGGACCTAAGTGGTGATTTTTGAAAATAAAAAAGGGAAGGAAAAGGGTTGGTCAGGTGACCGGCCCAAAAAAATGGGGGGAAAAAAGGGCCAATCAAAAAAAAAAAAAAAAAAGAAGGGGGAAGTTGACCGGCCTAAAAAAAAGGTCGTACGACTGGCCCAACCTGAAACACCCTAGCTAACCGCATACGCTTAAGTCGTATGCAAAGCTCACTAGGTTGTTTACCACCTGGTGGGAATACCTTAGTCCATTGTTATCTTTCGAAAATAGTTGTTTAAGAAAATAGGGACCCTTTTTAAACTTTTCATTTGCGTTGATTAATTATTAAAATAGAGCCATGCGTCGGAAAGAACAAGCATAACAAGCGGTAAAGCCTTTGGGCTTAGTAGATAACAGGCGAATAATAGTAAGCATGGAATATACATTCATTTGGTCTACAATACAAAGTCACATAGTTATAGTTACAATAAGTAAAGTACAATAACATATACATAATCCAAAATACATGATATCAAAATGCAAGGGCTACTGGAACACTACTCAGCATGCCCCTGGATCAAAAATCCCGGCATCTAGCCATCTCCGGTCCATATCCTATCATAGCCGCTGAGCGCCCAGACTCCAGAAACTTCGCCAGCTGGCGCCAGCTCGCAACCGCGTCCGCCCACCACGGTTGACTCCACCGCTGAGCGGTGGCACCAACCCGCTGAGCGGTCCCGAGGAGCCTTGGCCTATAAATAGGTGGCCAAGGCACTCCTTTTGGGCATCAATTCCTTTCCATTCTCTTCCACCCCTCCCCCAAGGTCTCCTAGGCCTAAGAACCCTTCTTTTCCTTCCATATTCTTCACTTTTTACAATTTATTTCAAAGCACTTAGGCTATGTTAAAGTGCTTTGTTTTCTTTAAAGCTTTGTAACGAAGTGCTGCCGAATTAATTCCAGGTTCTATTGTTTCATTTCTTCTTGCCATCTACTCTTTTATTCTCTTTATTTACTCTTTCTTGCTTTACATTTGCTTTAATCTTCCATTGCTATTTACATCCTTCCGTTTCTTTATTTACTTCTTTGTTTCTCTTTATTTACGTTAAGTTTATTTACTCTTTCCATTTCCTTTTCCTTTACTTTTATCTTTCATTTACTTCTTTCTATTTTCCTTTACTCTTGCCTTATTATTTACTTTTCCTATTGTCATTTAATTTTCCTTTCTCTTTATCTACTCTTTCTTTCTCTTTATTTACTTTGAGTTTTAATCCTCCAACCATGGAGGAGTAGTTTCTTAATATCTTGCATGCGGTAATTCAAGATTAAGATTAATTTGAGGTCTTGTGCCTAAAGAATATTCATGATTCGTTCCACCCTTATCTAATGACATAGCGATTGCATGTTAATGGTTAAGGTTAAATCTAAGTTAATGAATCTTGACGATTGTAAGATTTATTAAACTATGATTAAGGAACTTTTGGAGAACTAATCAGATCTGATTAGGTTGTGCAATTGGTGCTTAATTAATATGGGTTTTAATGCTGAGATCTTGGTTTTAATACCTATATTAACAAATGCTTAAGGAATTGACGATCGTAGTTTCTTAAGTAAATTGCATATTAGTTAGAGATCTCAACTAATAAACAACATCTCCTCTCATGAATAATTAACTAAGAACCGATGAGAATTAATCCTTAATCTCGAAACGCCGTATGCAGGATATTGCTTTTATCATTATTGTCTTAATCTTGTTTTAATTGCTTTCAAGTTATCAACAAACAAAACCCCCCCATTTACTTAAATATTGATTTGGTTCTAAATTGCTTCCTTGAGAGACGACCCAGGTTAACCCCCTTTACTACGTTCTCGGGGTTTACTTGGTTTATAAATTATTATTTGATCGCGCACTAAAATCTAACGACGTTTTGGTGCTCGTCAGAGATGGAAGAAGTGCTTGATCTCTTGGTGGTTTGGTGGTGGGCTTTGAAGCTTAGCTTGGTGTGTGTTTTTGGGAGAATGTAGAAGATGAAATTCTCTTGTAAAATGGGGGAGAAGAGCTCGGTTTTTTGGAGGCTGATTTGTGAGGAAATTAATTGATTTTTGGAATAAAGAAAAGGTGGTGAATAGTGTAAGGTATGGGCTTAGGTATGGGTGGGTATAGGCATGTGAAAGAAAGGTAAGGTGATGGGACTTTGGAAGCACATTTTGGGGAATTATTTTTGTCCCAAAAATCTCTTCCAACCGTGTAGCCCTCTTCTTTGGCTGATGAGATTTCATTTATTTTCTTTTTTTTGGTTCCGGTTCGTTCGTGTTTTATTGCTCGCAGTGTCGGTGCGTCGCGCACGGTCGTCCAAAAAATATTTCGTTTATACCGTCGCGATCCTCTAATTACCCCCTACCTAAGGGTATTAACTTTTAAAAGTGTTTGTGAATTTTTCTCCGGGGGATTATTTTCACGGCCACCCTTTGCGCGTCAGGAAATTTCATCGGCGAACAACGACTGTCCGGTTGTCCGCCGAATTTCCTATCGCGACACGTTTTTATTTCCTAAGGATATTTTACCTAATAATTTCCCATCTTTATTTTCTAATCATGATTAGAAAATTAATTTGATATTTATGTTTATGATTATTTTTCTAAGAAAAATCGGGATGTTACATTCCACCCCCTTAGAAAAATTTCGTCCTCGAAATTTAAAGATAAGGATAGTTCCGTACCTTTCAAACAACTCCGGATAGCCTTTCTTCATGTCGGCTTCCAGCTCCCATGTCTGCTCTTCTAACTCACCGTTCGCCCATACCACTCGTACCATAGGGATCTCCTTGTTTCTCGTCCGGCGATTCTTGTGGTCAATGATTCGCTGAGGCGTGAGCGGTAGAGATAAATCTTCTCTCAGCTGTATCTGCTTTGGCTGTAGCACGTGATCGGGGGATGCATAGTACTTGCGTAACTGGGAGACATGAAAGACATTGTAAATGTTGGCCAAACTTGGTGGGAGAGCTATCCGGTATGCTACTGGTCCAACGCGCTCCAGGATCTGGAAAGGTCCAATGAATCGGGGGTTCAGCTTCCTGATCTTTAGAGACCTTCCAATACCTGTTGCCGGAGTAACCTTTGGGAAGACATGGTCTCCCTCTTGGAACTCGAGTGGTCTCCTCCGTTTATCTGCATAGCTCTTCTGTCGGCTTTGCGCCGTGAACACTCTTTTTCGCAACAGCATCATCAACTCTTCTGTCTCTCGGGTTTCCTTAGGGTCGAGTCCGCGATACTACCTACTATCATTCCAGCATAACGGCGACTGGCACTTCCTCCCATATAGCACTTCGAACGGAGCCATACCAATGCTAGCTTGATAGCTATTATTATAGGCAAACTCCACGAACGGCAGTATTTCCTCCCAATTTCCCGGCGTGTCTAACGCACATGCTCGTAACATATCCTCTAGAGTTTGAATGGTCCGCTCCGACTGACCATCCGTCTGAGGGTGATACGCAGAACTTAAGTGCAACTGAGATCCATATGCCTTCTGAAAAGCAGTCCAGAATCTAGAAGTAAACCTGGGATCTCTGTTTGAAATAATAGAAGATGGTACTCCATGTAACCTTACCACCTCCTTGACATATAGCTGCACAAGCTTCTCCAACGGGTAAGTCATCTTGGTCGGAATAAAGTGAGCAGCCTTAGTCAATCTGTCCACAATTACCCAGATGGCATCCACTCCCGTCCGGGTACGTGGTAACCCTGAGACAAAATCCATCGCTATGGCTTCCCACTTCCATTCTGGAATCTCTGGAGGATTCAATAACCCTGGCGATTTCTGGTGCTCAATCTTCACTTTCTGACAAACTAAGCACTTCTGTACCCAGTCCTTGACATCTCTCTTCAATCCTGGCCACCAAAACATCTGCTTGAGATCATGGTACATTTTGGTGGTGCCTGGGTGCATCGTAAAATGACTCTTGTGTGCTTCCTTCAAGATGTCTTCCCTTAAGTTTCCTTCCTTGGGCATGCAAATACGACCGTTGAATCGCAAAATTTCGTCGTCGTCTGTCGTCACTTCCTGGATCTTCCCTCCTTCTACCGCCTTACGAAACTTACACCAAGTGTCTTCCTGACAGTTCTTCTGAGCTTCTATTATTCTGTGCTTGAAGTCACTACTGACTTGTAGGAGATACACTGTCAAACGGTTGTGTTGGGGTGCAACAGTCAGGTTGAGGTCGCGAAACTCCTCTATCAACTTCGCTTCCTGCACCATCATCTGAGCCATCTGCAATGACCTCCGGCTCAAAGCATCAGCCACTACATTGGCCTTCCCAGGGTGATAGTTAAGACTGAAATCATAATCCTTAAGAAATTCAGTCCACCTCCTTTGGCGCATATTCAGTTCCTTCTGGTCAAAAAGGTATTTCAGACTCTTGTGATCCGAGTATACCTTAAACCGAACTCCATACAAATAATGCCTCCAGATCTTCAGTGCAAAAACTACCGCAGCCAACTCTAGATCATGCGTAGGGTAGTTTACCTCATGCTGCTTCAGCTGCCTCGAGGCATAGGCTATCACCTGGCGTCGCTGCATCAGTACGCACCCAAGTCCCGCACCTGACGCATCATAATATACCTCGAAAGGTTCCTGGGGATCAGGCAACACTAGCACCAGAGCGGTGGTCAACCTCTCCTTTAGCTCGCAGAAACTTCTCTCACATTCTGTAGACCAAACCATCGTCGCTCCCTTTCTAGTCAGCTTCGTCAACGGCAACGCGATCTGAGAAAATCCTTGGATAAACCTCCGGTAATATCTGGCAAATCCCAAAAAGATTCGTAACTCTGTGACTGAAGTGGGCCTCTCCCACGTTCTCACTGCTTCAACCTTGCTAGGGTCTACTGCAACCCCCTGGTCTGAGATCACATGGCCTAGAAACTGCATCTTCTTGGCCCAAAACTCACACTTAGAGAGCTTGGCATACAACTTCTTACCCCTTAAAATCTCCAAGACAATCTGCAGATGTCTAGTGTGCTCCTCTTCACTCTTTGAGTACACTAGAATGTCATCAATGAAGACAATGACATAGTCGTCCAGGTACTCGTTGAAGATCCTATGCATGTAATCCATAAAGATTGTGGGAGCATTCGTCAACCCGAAGGACATTACCGTGAACTCGTAATGGCCATAACGGGATCGGAACGCCGTCTTACCTATATCCTCGTCCCATACTCTAATCTGGTGGTAACCAGACCGTAAGTCAATCCTTGAGAAGACCTTTGCATCCTTCAGCTGATCCAGAAGATCATCGATTCTGGGCAGCGGGTACTTGTTCTTGATTGTCGCCTTGTTCAGCTGCCTGTAATCGACACACATTCTCATGGTGCCGTCCTTTTTCTTGACAAATAGCACTGGTGCACCCACAGTGATGCACTGGGTCGAATGAATTGCTTCCCCAATAACTCCTCCAACTTCTTTTTCAACTCCTGTAGTTCTAGCGGGGACATGCGATACAGCGCAATGGAAATGGGTCCAGCGCCTGGCACCAGATCAATCGAAAACTCTACCTTCCGTTCCGGTGGAAACTCTGGAATGTCATCGGGGAAAACATCTGAATAGTCCTGAACCACAAGAATATCCCCGACTTCCAGTCTGGCAACTTTCACTTCTGCCGATGCAAAGAAGACATACCCTTAATCTCTTAGCTAACAACAGTAGAGAGTCGGCAACTCCTCCTCTGACACTACTGGGCTGACAGTCATAAGGGGAAAAGTGATCAGCTTCTTGGCACAGTCAAGAACCACCTTATTGGCATTCAACCAATCCATCCCTAGTATCACATCCAGTCCTACTAGGGGAAGACAGATTAAGTCAGCCACGAACTTTCTTTCCTATAGCTGAAAAGGAAACCGTAGACATACTTGACAAGTCTTAACCGGCGGTGCAGTGGGTGTGGATACAGCAAGCGTGTACGGTAGTGTCATAGGAGATAAATTCAGCTCCTTCAC
Source organism: Nissolia schottii (assembly GCA_003254905.1). Classification (NCBI taxonomy): domain Eukaryota; kingdom Viridiplantae; phylum Streptophyta; class Magnoliopsida; order Fabales; family Fabaceae; genus Nissolia; species Nissolia schottii. The sequence continues at coordinate 144,766 of QANU01054515.1, forward strand.
ACTATCGTAGGATATAAAGGAGTGTGATGCTCCGGAATCATACAATACAATCAAGGTTTTTCCGTTAAGGATGCACTTACCCAAAATGAGACCGTCTCCGTCCTGAGCTTCTTCGGTTGCCATCGTGAACACTCGCCCCTGACGTTGGGCGGATGGTGGAGCTACTGGGCAGTCCTTCACAAAATGACCTATCTTTCCGCACCTGAAGCAAACCCCTTGGCCTACTAGGAACTCTCCAAAATGTCCCCTGCCGCATTTTGGACAGAGTGGGCGGGGATCAACTCTCGGCTGAGTGTCCGGTGTGCTATGACCCGGAGTACTTGATGGTGGAGGTCTCACTGCTGGGGTCCCTGCCCACAATGGTCCTGGTCGGGGTTGATTCTGGGCTCTCCCCATCCCTTGCGGTGGCCTCGGCAGATACTGACCCCTGCCTCTTCCTGTAACTGATGCCTGAAAGGGTCCCCTCTTCCTCTGCTCTGCTTGGGAACCGCCTGCTTCATTAAACCTTCTCTTGAACCTCTCGCTGCGCACTTAGGCCAAATCTCTGTTGGCTTCTTCCTGAGCCAAACAAGTGTTGACAAGGGTGGCATAGTCTCGTACCCCAGAGACGTTCAGAAAGAGCCTCAACTCGGGCTTCAATCCGCGCTGATACTTCCCACATTTCTAACCCTCATTAGGGTGGATCCTGTATATCTGAGAATACCGGCAGAGTTTCTCAAAGGTAGCAGTGTACTCTGCGACCGTCATATTTCCCTGCTTCAGCTATAAGAACTCAACCTCCTTTCTGTCTTGCAGCTCCTGTAAAAAATAATTGTCCATGAAGGCCAACTTGAACTGATCCCAAGTAGCCTGATATTCTTCCTACTCAAACTGGGGCCTGGTCATATCCCACCATTCCCCCGCTGCTCCTTCTAACTTCCTCGAAGCGAACTTGATCTTCTGAGGATCGGTGCACGGGATATCCTCAAAGATCTGCTCCAGCTTGCGGATCCAGCTGTGGACTAAGTCAGGGTCCATCAACCCTTCAAACACCGGTGGGTTAGCCCAGTTGAAATCTCTATACCTCAGGGCCTCGATCTCCTAAGCCGTCTGAGGAGCATTGCGTTGGGCATTAGAGGCTGCCATTTGTGCGGTAGCCTGGGCCTGGGCTTGGGTTGCCGCGGCCACCTGCCTAAGAACCTCTGCAAGATCTACAGGTTCCGGAGTGCGCTGTGTAGTATCCCTGCGGGGCGGCATGCCTAATGTGTAGTACCGGCACAATTCCGAGTTGATCAGTCTCAAGAAAGGCAAGTACACAGGAACTTAGCACATACCACTTAGCTGGAACCTATGTAGCATCCCGAATTTTCTTAGAGAAATAATTGTGCACATAAATACCAGATTAATTTCTAATCATGATTAGAGGATATAATGGGAAATTATTAGGTAGAATATCCCTAGAAAATAAAATGTGTCGCGGTAGAAAATTCGGCAGACAACTGAACAGTCGCTGTTCGCCGATGAAATTTCTCGACGCGAAAAAGGTGTCCGTGAAAATATTTCCCCGGAGAAAAATTCACAAACACCTTTAAATATTAATACCCTTAGGTAGGGGAGAATTAGAGGATCGCGACGGTACAAACGGAATATTTTTCGGACGACCGTGCGCGACGCACCGGCACTGCGAGCGATAAAACACGAGCGAACCGGAACCGGGATAAAATGAAATTTCAGCAGCTGTGAGTGAGGGCTGCATGGTTAGGAGAGGAGAGTTTGCCCAAAAATTTCTCCCCAAAATCATGCTTCCAAATGTCCATCACCATGACTTGTAAGACACACTAAACCAAATCACATCATAGGCCATACCTATGCCCATACCTCCTACTATTCACCACCTTTTTCTAAATCATAAAATTCAATTAATTCCCTCACATTCAGCTCTCCAAACCCGAGCTCTTCCTCAAGTTCATAAGAGAAAAATTCATATTCCCACATCCTCCATAAACACACTTCAAGCCAAGCTCCAAGACCAACACTTTGTCTCCAAGCACTCAAGCACCCTCTCACCCTTTTGCATCTTCCACCAAACCGAAAACCACAGCCCTCAAGACTCCTCATCTTAGTTTTATTTTCTTACACCCACTACCAAGAGGAACAACATCATCCTCTTCATTGTGCAAGGTCCTCACCTTGAAGAAAGGAAGCTCAAGCTTTGGGAAGCAACAAGGCTTGTGTACTTCACTTCAAACTTCACCACCACCACCAAGCTTTCTACAGGTGGGTAGTATCATCACCCCTGTCTATGGGATGTTTATTGTATGTTTATGTGTGCATTTTTGAGTAGGAAAAATTAGAAATGCTATGAAGATAGATATTACTGTTGCATGTGGAGTATATTTACGTTGTTTTCATGATTCTTGAACATTCATGTTGCTGCTCAGGCACTGTTGGAATAGGTGGGTGAACATGGGATGAGTGTAAGAGAACGAGAAAAAATAAGCCAGGATCTGGGCGCCGAGTTTTCCGCGGAGAGGGACTGAGAGGAGTCTAGAGAGTGGAAGAGCGGGCGTCGATAGTGGTGACCGAAGGTGTTCCGCGGAGAACCCTTGAAGTAGTTGAGTAGTTCCCTGGAGAGTGTGCTGAGTCTACATTATGAATGGTGCGGAAGGGTTCCGCGTATGATCCCTGAAGTACGCTGAGAGGGTTACCTAGAGAGTTGAGTGAGAACCAAAAATGGTGCTGAGCAGGTCCGCGGAGTATCCTGGAGTGCTGAGAGGGTTACTTGAAGAGTTGTCGAGCAGCACCAAGAATGGTGCTGAGTAGGGTCCGCGGAGGAACCCTAGAGTGACGGTGAAGAGCCCTGAGCGGGCATCAGGAATGGTGTCGAGTGGGGTTCCGCGGAGGTCCCCTAGAGCGGTTGAGTGGGTTCCTAGATAGTTTTGAGTTAGGTTCCGCGAAGGTTCCCCAAAGTGATAGAGTGGTTCGCTAGAGTGCTGAGTGGTCCCTGGGGAGTAGACCGAGTGAAGCACCAGTAGTGGTGACGGAGTATGGTTCCACGGAGGAACCCTAGGACGGATGAGCGAGCGCCCGATGTTTCAGATTAGCGCCAGTAGCGGGCCAAGTGGGTTCCGCGGAGACACCCTGGATTGGTTGAGTAATCCATAGAGTTGCTTAGTGGGTTCCGCGGAGGTTCCCTATCGTTGATAGTAGTTTCCGAGCGAGGGGTTCCGAGGTCCACTATAATCCAACAAGCACCTAGCATGTAGAAGTTTATGCGACAAGTTTATAATGGCATATGTTTGATTATGAGTCACCCAAGGGTGCAGTGAACAAGTCTATGAGTATCTAGTTGTGCATGCATCATGAGGATAGACCACTAGAGACTATGCTATGCCCAAGATTAATGAATGAAGATAATAATGAACGTAAGAACCAGAGCAGTAGAGAAAGATAAAGTGCATATGATAATGAGATATGATGATTGAGAAGACGCTAACCCGGGTGAGCCAGTATGCGTAAGAGAAAGAAAGTATATGGTACCATGTACTTAAATTGTAAAGTTCATGCATAGTGCACAAGAGCAGGCTCATAAGGAACACAGGCATTGTGTACGTCACCATGCTCATAAGGAACGCATGGGGCTCGATCACTTCACCAGGCTTATAAGGAACGCATGGGACACGATCACCTTGCATACATACCTATGTGATTAAAGCGTCGTTATGTCTCAACCATGTCACCATGCTCATAAGGAACGCATGGGGCAAGGTCACCGGGCATACCTATATGAGTAGTAGTGTCAGAACGGTCAAGGATAGAAAGCACGAGAACTTAGTAAGAAAGATTTCTTCCTTGTCACCTAGTAACTAGATAAAGCTGCCCAGGAACTTAGGCAAGAAATAACTGGTAGGGTGTCTAGATGCATGAACACTAGAGATCTCCTGAACGGCTGGAGCATAATTGAGTAACCAGATTCCCCTATGCCATAGTCAACCACTGAGAACCACTGTTCTCACCCTCACTCACTTATCGCTTCAGGCGAGATAGATGACGTCCCCGCCGAGGAAGAGGCGGATCCTGCACAGCAGATTTAGGACAGTAGACCCTGAGACAGGGGAGGAGGCAGAGCTTTGGTCAGTACTAGTAGTGAATCGTCCCACACCCCGCTGAGTTGTGCCACCGGTATTCCCCGAGCTAGAGACTTCTGCTGATGGCAAGCCCATCCCATACGAGAAGGACGTGGAGGTCGACCCAGTCTCTGTGAGATTGCGACCGCCCAAGGCTTATCAGCAGACGGCACGGATAAGGACGGCCAGAGACTATCGCCGTCAGTTCGCGTCTCGCACTCCTAGTCACGAGGCAGGTTCATCCTACGGCCCCCGAGACCCGCCAGATGTACCAGTGCCCTTCTCACCCGAGGAGGAGTATCCTTTGGTAGCCATGGAGGAGGATGACGAGGAGGATGAGTCAGAGCCGGTGTACGAGCCCGAGGCGTCACAGCCGGAGGAGGAGGATCCAGACGAGGACCCCGAGGAGGATCCGGAGGAGGAGTTCAACGAGGATGAACCAGAGACCTAACCAGCACTATATCCCGACCCTGTCATCAGACGCCATCTTTTGCTAGTAGTTCTAGTTATATGTGTATTTTGATGTATTCCATCCTGTAGCCTTTTGATGTATTCATACAACACTTATAATATGTATGTATATGACTTCTTGACATGTATGACATTGACTGTTGGACCCACATGGTACTGTTTACTTTATTGTTTATGTATGTACCTGTAGAACAAACGAAGTACGCATTTATCTGTGATACGACTATACGGGACTCAAAGTAGTCCACACGCATGGCTCTAGATTGACAGATAGATTATGTTTAAAAAGAAAAAAAAATGGGTTCTTATTTTCAGTTAACTTAATTATTTTCCAAAGTAAAGTAGGGACTACCAGTATTCCCACACAGCAGATAACAACCTAGTAGACGCAAATTATGACTTAAGCATAAGCTGCTAACCTAGGGTGTTACAACCTACACCATAATCATGCTCGAAAGCATAGTGCAGCTCAGTCCTCAGGCTCCTTTGGGCCAAACTGCTCTGATACCAAATGAAACATCCTAGCTAACCGCATACGCTTAAGTCGTATGCAAAGCTCACTAGGTTGTTTACCACCTAGTGGGAATACCTTAGTCCATTGTTATCTTTCGAAAATAGTTGTTTAAGAAAATAGGGACCCTTTTTAAACTTTTCATTTGCGTTGATTAATTATTAAAATAGAGCCATGCGTCGGAAAGAACAAGTATAACAAACGGTAAAGCCTTTGGGCTTAGCGGATAACAGGCGAATAATAGTAAGCATGGAATATACATTCATTTGGTCCATCATACAAAGTCACATAATTATAGTTACAATAAGTAAAGTACAATTAACATATACATAATCCAAAATACATGATATCAAAATGCAAGGGCTACTGGAACATTACTCAGCATGCCCCTGGATCAAAAATCCCGGCATCTAGCCATCTCCGGTCCATATCCTGTCATAGCCGCTCATGGCTCCTCGGTCGGCTCATCAGCGTCCTCGTAGTATGAGTCATTGTAGGTCCCTGAAGTCATAAGGTAGTGGGAGTGAGAACTGTAGGTTCTCAGTGGAAGTAACTCTAGTTCTTGAATCTCAGGTCATATTAGGTCAGACTTCAGGCCGTTCAGAGATTTCTAAGTGTGCATACATACTAAACATCCTATTGATTATTATCTGGCCTAAGTTCTGAACGGCTTTATCTACATTACTAGGTGATAGGGGGACTACTCTTTCTTACTACGTTCTCGTGCTTATTAACATTACGTTTGCATACATAGCCGTCTCGAGCGTTCTCTTTGACGGTAATTACAGAGTAACAGTTACATATAATCATGCATAGCAGAATGAACATGCTTTTGGAATATATGTTATTCCCACTATAGCATTGCCCTCTTTCGACCCTGCTATGACCGAATAACCTCACACCCCCAGTGTAGGCCCTCTTTCGACCTTCCTGCGGTGGGCTTCCACCTGTCGCGTGTCCTCTCTGACCCCCCTGCAGTGGGCGGATATTGTACCCCCACCTAGCACTGCCCTCTTTCGACCGTGCTAGGCGTGATAACTGCACACCTTGCAGGGATGGCATATCGACACCACCTGTGGCGGGCTTCCACCTTCAGGATGTCCCTCTGACCTCCTGAAGTGGGATCGTTATTTGGCTCTCGTGATCACGGCCTCAGAATTTTCAGCAGCATTTCAGAATTTCACTTCTTTTCAGTACTTGCAGCATGTCATGACTTGTTTCCTATTGTTCATTTCCTAATCTTTACTTATCTCATAATTACTCCTAATTATTTAACTTTCCTTATCATAAAATGCATGGAATGCACATACTTCACATATTTCATTCACAAATTACAATTACAGCATTGAGTGCCAGACTATGGGCTTCAAAATAGCTTCCCTGAACCCTTCGGTCACTCTCTGCGGACTCAGCAACTACAATATACCTCCGCGGAACCCACTCGGACACTCTCCAGGGAACCACTCAGTAACTCCTGGGAACCTCCGCGGAACCCACTCAGAAACTCTCCCGGTGTCCGATCAGCAACTTTGTAGACCCCTCTCAGTCACTATCCGCGGAACCACTTAGCACCATCCCAGGTGCCGCTCAACAACTCTCTGGGCTGCTCTCAGTCTCTCTACGTTGAAACACTCAGCACTATCCCAGGCGCCGCTCAACCACTCTCTAGACTACTCTTCGTCTATCTCTGTGTAACAACTCCCACTCAGCACCATCCCAGGCGCCGCTCAACAACTCTAGGCTACTCTCGGTCTATTACGCGGAACAACTCGGCACCATCCCAGGTGCCGCTCAACAACTCTCTAGGCTACTCTCGGTCTATCTCCGCGGAACAACTCAGCACCTTCCCAGGCGCTGCTCAACAACTCTAGGCTACTCTCGGTCTACCTATGCGGAACAACTCAGCACCATCCCAGGCGCCGCTTAACAACTCTCTAGGCTACTCTCGGTCTATCTCCGCGGAACAACTCATCAACGGTCCCTGGGCGAAACTGAAAATCGATTTCCTTATTTTCCTTCCTTTCTTTTCCCTTTTCCCCATGGTTACTCCTTGAGGTTTTCACACATATTCTAACTATCAAAGCCTATCTAATCCAGGTCACAGGACCCTTCAGAATCATCTCCCTAAATCCTAGCATAAGTTCTAACATATATACAAACATAAGAACATACACACACATGAACACATAACAAGAAACAACCACCAAAGAGGTGAGCAAACTAAAGTTACTCACACAGACTCACGTAATCAAACATCCATCATCAAAGAGGTGAGGGACTAGAGTTACCCACCTGATAGAGAAACCTTGTGGTGGTGAGGGAGACTTGAAATGAACTCCGTAGAAGCCTTGGTGCCTTCCAAGCTTTTGGCCACTCTTCCCCAAGAGAAACTTNATTTTGGGTGGAAGAAAATGAAACCAAGGTGAGGAGACTTGAGGGCTGTGATTCGGTTGTGGAAGGTGGAAGGAGATGGAAGAAGTGCTTGATCTCTTGGTGGTTTGGTGGTGGGCTTTGAAGCTTAGCTTGGTGTGTGTTTTTGGGAGAATGTAGAAGATGAAATTCTCTTGTAAGGATGGAGAATGGAGAATGTAAGAAGAGCTCGGTTTTTTGGAGGCTGATTTGTGAGGAAATTAAATGATTTTTGGAATAAAGAAAATGTGGTGAATAGTGTAAGGTATGGGCTTAGGTATGGGTGGGTATGAGCGTGTGTAAGAAAGGTAAGGTGATGGGACTTTGGAAGCACATTTTGGGAAATTATTTTTGTCCCATCTTCCAACCGTGCAGCCCTCTTCTTTGGCTGATGAGATTTCATTTATTTTCTTTTTTTCGGTTCCGGTTAATTCGTGTTTTATCGCTCGCAGTGTCGGTGCGTCGCGCACGGTCGTCTGAAAAATATTCCGTTTATACCGTCGCGATCCTCTAATTACCCCCTACCTAAGGGTATTAACATTTAAAGGTGTTTGTGAATTTTTCTAGGGGGATTATTTTCACGGCCACCCTTTGCGCGTTAGGAAATTTCATCGGCGAACAACGACTGTCCGGTTGTCCGCCGAATTTCCTATCGCGACATGTTTTTATTTCCTAAGGATATTTTAAATAATTTCCCATCTTTATTTTCTAATCATGATTAGAAAATTAATTTGATATTTATGTTTATGATTATTTTTCTAAGAAAAATCGGGATGTTACACAACCCCCACTCCCCCACCAAAAAAAAAAAAA
>QANU01054515.1:153102-188182 GCA_003254905.1 Nissolia schottii
AGCCCAAAAAAAAAAAAAAGACTACAGGCCGGTCACAGGATCGGCCGCCCCAAAAAGTTCCCCATCCCCAAACATATCCTCATTCCCTCATCTCCCCACCTCCGTCTACTGCCGGCCAGCCCCACCCCCACCGCCGGCAACCCCCAAACCACCACCACCTACTCATTTTTCCACCACATTAATCTCCTTCCACTAACTATTTCTTCCATACAATAAATACCCATACACATACACATACACATTTTATCATGGCAATCTTCATTCAACACAATGAGCCTATACAGAAAGTAACTTCAAATACTAGCATATGGAAGAAATGACTTACTTGAAAGAAATGGAGACAAAGGTGGTGGTGGTCGGAGCAACGGCGGCAACGGTGTGGCGGTGGTGGTTGATGGAGGAGAATATGGAGGTAAAGTGAAAGTAGAAGAAGAGGTGAAGGTAAAAAAAGGGGAAGAAGAAGAAGTAGAATAGTGTAGGGAGAGTAGAAAAGGGGGAGAGGGAAAGTGTTTAAATTTTTTTTGAGGAAGTAAAAAAGGGGGAGAGGGAAAGTGTTTAAAATTTTTGAAAAAGAAAGGAAAAAGGGGGGAAGAGTGAAAATGGAGAGAAAGTGAAATTTCTAAAAAGTGGGAGGAGAATAAGTTAAATTATTTTACTTCCATGTCAAAAAGTCAAGGAAAATGCAATGGGGGCAGTATAGACCAACCCAAAAAATTGCAAATGGCATTGCCAAAGTACCGGTGGAACCACAAAATTCAGAGAAAAATACGACTAACCAAAAGCATGTTACGAGACCCCAAAAAACAAAAGCACAGCATCCGCTAGTAAAACAACGAGCTTGTGCTGGGGGCAATGTTACGGGCTAAAAGTTGGGTCCAAGAGCTTTAACCCTCTAAGAGGGAGAGGAGCTCACATTCTATAAAGACCCGAAGGGCCTAACCCACTAAGGGGCAGAAGAGGCTCTCCACTTGGTCGGATCGGCCCAAAGAGAGAAGCCTCATGGCGCTTAGAAGAGGAGAAGGTCGTAAGCCCAGAGACTCCGAACTCTGTCCGGCCCAACAAGGCTAAGAGGAGGTAGCGGCAACCTCTCTTCCCCAGTCTGCAACCAACTCTTGGATAAGCGGGAAACTATAAACCGGGGAACGGATAAACAAACCCCCTCGCTTTATCTCTATCTTACATCTATCTTTGTACTCTAAACTCATCTATAAAAGTACACGACCCCTCAGGTCACCAGGTACCTCTCACTCTCCTCTTAGAGAACTCTCCTAATCCTTGTGCTTACTTGAGCGTCGGAGTGCCTTTGCAGGTACACCCCGTTGCCACACTCTCTCCGAAAGGAACTAGCTTAGAGCTTTCGTCCGAGCCTCCAAACCCGCTCAGAGCCCTCGTCCAGACCTCCGAACCCGCTCGGAGCCTTTGCCCTCAGACTTAGAGCTTTCGTCAAGACACCTTCCTTACCCGTTCAGGTAACCTCGTACCCTATACGAATTACTTACGCACATTATTAATTAAAAGTTACAGCTCACATTATTAGCAGAAAAATAACATTTCTTATCCGTTGACCTCTACAAAATCAACGAAATTTCTGTAACAGTTACTTTTAACTTTCACAGTAAGATCACGCTGTTCATGAGTAAAAATCTAGGAGCTCTGGAAGGTAACAGGAGTGGTACGTTACATCCGCCAGCCAGTCATGCTCATGTCACCTAACCGCATTATTTCACTTGGTTCAGAGACAGCACAGCTGGTGCATATCCCTCGTGAGGCTCTCTTAGGTTTCTTCCCATTTTTAAGCATGCTCAAAACGAACAATTATTGATGCTTCACAGACCAAACCTCGCAGGCGGTAAAAAATAATCTACAGGATAATGAGATAAGCATGAATGAATGAGTGCACGATTTCACTGCTACAGCACGCCACTATAACAAGATAAAGAAGAGCGAACACAAACCGACCACCTTACCTTAAAAAATTCCTCTCTGCTTTCCCCAATCAAACAAATTTTGCTTAACTTGTCCCCTGTCTGGACGAGATCCTTCCAATCTCACAACAACAATAAAAACAATCTAATCAGAGTCATCGCAGCTGAGCAGTGAGCAGCATCGATCAAAAACTCTCTGCGACATTTTAACGAACACCTAGAACGCAAGGCTCGATAGCGGAGCAATGAGTTTCAGGGAAGATAGTGGAGAAGGGAGGGACCTTCAGAAACCGTTCCTCCACACTGGGAGTTGGTACAAGATGGGTTCGAGGCAATCCAGCGTCATGGGATCCTCGACCCAGGTCATGCGCGACGGGGCCGTTTCCGTACTCTTCTGCGTCCTCATTGCCGCCTTGGGCCCCATCCAATTCGGTTTCACGGTGTGCTTTTTCTCACCACGTCTGTTCTTCTCTGTTTTCGTTTCGATCGTCGCGAAGTGCGTTTATTGATTTTTGTCTGCTTAATTTTATGGCTTCTTTTCTAATTCGGACAGTGTGGGTATTCTTCGCCGACGCAAGAGGAAATAATCAGCGATCTAAAGCTCTCGATCTCGGAGGTTTTGCTATTTTTGTTGTTGGGATTGTTTCAACTATGATTTTTTTTTTCCTTTTCTTTTCTTTTATGTTTAATTTTTTGTGTGTGTGCTTATGTTGTTGATGCTGGGGCCAGTTCTCTGTGTTTGGATCTTTGTCGAATGTGGGTGCGATGGTGGGAGCTATAGCCAGTGGTCAGATAGCAGAGTACATTGGTCGCAAAGGGGTATTTATAGTTATTGTGTTTTGATTTGTTTTGTCTAGTTTAAATCCATTTATTGAAAGGAGTAACTGCGAATGTGGCTGAGTGGTGATGGGTTTGACTTGTTTGAATGTTGCAGTCATTGATGATTGCTGCAATTCCCAATATAATAGGGTGGCTCGCCATTTCTTTCGCCAAAGTGGGTGTTAGCAAGCAGCATGATTGGTTTTGATGCTACTATTGACTCATTGGCACCTGTTATTTGCAATCTGCTTGTTGCCTAATATGATGTATCATTTTGTTGATTTTATAGGACTCGTCGTTTTTATTTATGGGAAGGTTATTGGAAGGTTTTGGCGTTGGAATTATATCTTATGTGGTGAAATTGATTGCCCCTTATATATCATTTATCTTTTGGGTATATTGAGAAGATTGTAGATTGAAAAATGGTCTATTTGTTAACTGTTTCCCTTCTGTTTAGGTGCCTGTTTATATAGCTGAGATAGCTCCTCAAAACATGCGAGGTGGCCTTGGCTCAGTGAACCAGGTAGGGGGCTTCTTGTTGCTTCTGATTGCTAGTTTCATCCTTATTCTTTTTGGTTACATTTGATATTTGTTATTTATTATTCATGTGAATTTTTTTTTTCTTGGTTCAGCTCTCTGTTACGATTGGCATAATGCTGGCTTATCTGTTGGGCCTTTTTGTTAACTGGAGAGTGCTTGCAATTCTAGGTAATTTCCTAATGATTTAGTTGTTCAGTTTTTGTGGATGGACAATTGGAACTCTCAATAATTTTCTGGTAACATAACAGATTCATAGAAGATTTTTCAGAAATAAATACAAGGAACTTGTTTGGTATGTGTGAGTACAGGGGAGGATCCAAATATGAAATATGTAAAACAGGGTCGACCATGGGAAACATGAATTTGATTGGGGTTATGATAGGACTGGACCAGAATTAAGCTAGGAGAAAAAAGGTATATTATTGCTAATGGATATACAATGGAGCTAGTGTTGGCTATTTGGGAGATCCCTTGCACTCCCTAATTCCAAAGTTCCTATCTACTCAATAGCTTCACAAATAAGAGGCCCAATCCATATTAGGTCCCGCAATTGGAGATCTTATTGGTGTATCTTACCTCATTCTGTTCTTAAACATAAATGGAAAGTTTAATAAGTAGGGGGAGGTTGGTTGGGAGTGGTTCTGAATGTTTGACAGAATACCCATGCGATGGCCTAATTATACACAATAAATTTTGATTTCAATTTCTGTGAACTTATAAAATAAAAAAGGTTTACACTGTCATCAAATCATTTGCTGACATATCAATAAAAGTGGTTGACTCTCACACCATCTACCTCAAAAGGAAATTACTTTTACTAATATGGTAGCACATGATTAGATGACATAACCTTTTTACACATATAGTTCATAGAAATTAACTCAAACTATTGAACTGTAAAACAGTTTTTTCTCTTCTAGTAATAACATAACCAAGACTTTGAGTATGTTTCGTACTTAGCATCAAACAATTGTAAGAATATTATCTAAGTAAATACATTATTCCTAACATTGACTTGTAGAGCATAGCATTAGTCAGTTTCTGCAACAAACATAATGACAATAAATCTTGTTTTGTCCTTTTGCAGGAATTTTACCTTGTACAATATTAATACCTGGATTATTTTTCATACCAGAATCTCCTCGATGGTTGGTATGGATCAATGTTGAGCAATTTCTTTACCTTTCATCTTTGTTAGTGTTAACTCCCACATTGCTAAGAGATATGACCAAGATAACTTTTACAATAGATTGTGCAACCACTCTCCCCTCCCCTTGAGCTAGTTTTTGGAGATAAGTTAGGTCACTCAATTCTAATATGGTATTAGAGCTGATTTTGTGATTAATATTGGACTGTTTGGAGATGTCTAGTCTTGCAGACTTCACGCTTTAGATGTCCAGTTATGGGCGTGACGGGTGGGTTGAGTCCTACATTCCTAAGCCAAAATATCTTTTATATAACTTGGGCAATGCTCCCCCCTCGAGTTAACTTTTAGGGTGGAGTTTAGTAGACCCACTCAATTCTAACAGTTTATATACATGTTGCTTCCAAAAAAATGGGGGTAAGACATTCGCCTCCTAACTAATTTTCTTTCTTCCTTTTCCTTTTGTTGGGTTGGTGTGGAATTGGGGAAGTATAGGCCAAGATGGGAATGACAGATGAGTTTGAGACCTCTTTGCAAGTATTACGAGGATTTGACACAGATATATCTGTTGAAGTACATGAGATTAAGGTATTCAACATATTTGGCTCATTATTGTGTGGTTTTATGAATTTTGACAACCAAGTCATATACATATGAGGTGCAGTTATTGTGTGGTTTTAGAATATTGAAAAACCATACACTGCTAATCAATTTGGCTTTTATAGAGATCTTTAGCATCAACGGGAAAAAGAGTTACAGTCCGGTTTGCAGATCTCAAGAGGAAAAGATATTGGTTCCCTTTAATGGTATACTATAATCGCTTTTTAGTTTCAATTTAATTACCCTGTCAACCCTAGCAATTCCTATTGATGCTACTGAGAACCTGCAGGTAGGTATCGGATTACTTGTTCTACAGCAATTGAGTGGTATCAATGGAGTTTTGTTCTATTCGACCAACATCTTTGCAAATGCAGGTTTGTTCAACCAATCAGCTGTTTTTCATTGTAGTTTTTCCTTTTCCTCCTTTTGTTTGTTGGGGGGGGGGGGGGGGGGNTACATACCTAACAGCTACAGCTGAAGCTGAGCTGGATAATCAAAAAGGAAGGAAAATAATTCCTTTTCCTTTTCATTACTCCAGAAGATACAGAAAGGGAAAGGGAAATAACGAATTAATGGGCAACGAATTAGGAAACTAATTGATGAGCAGCAGATATTAATTAGGAGAAATAAGGGGAGGAAACCGAGATTGATTAGCAGCAGATTAGGATTCAATACATTAATTAGAGAATGAATAGGAAAGTGAGGGATTCCATTAGAAAATCAAGCTTCACCCCTTGATTCTTTCCTATTATACAGTATAAGTGCAAATTGGAGGCAAGAGGAGCAAGCACCGATCAGAATCTTGAAGGAATAGGAGGGCCAAGGGAACCTTACTCCCAGGACGTGATTTTTCTAGTGTATGTGTGCTATCTATTATTTTATTTCTGCAAGGTTCTGTATCTGAATTCCCCACTGGAATTCAGTTTCCATATTACACAGAGATTATTTTGAGCTATTCTTTTCCATTGGTACTAGTCTTAACAATTGGTATCAGAGCACCGATCCTAGGAGGTCTGTGCATGGTTTCTACGCGGTCTGCCATGGAGTCCAGGTTGGCAGCCTTAGAGAAGCGGATAGAAGATATAATCAATGCCCAAACCCAAGCACTCGATACCTTGTCTGCCAATCTGTTAAGGCAGGCCAGGGAAATGCTAACGCAGCAACAACCCGGGGTGATGGAGAGGGTTCGGGGGGCAGAGAAGAGAGGAACGAAGATGCCCATGAAACGAGGAGGTTTGAGGCTAACAAAAAGTTGGATATACCAGTCTTTTCGGGCGAAGGAGCGTGTGATTGGTTGGTTAAAATAGAGAAGTCCGATGCCGAGAAGGATGACGAGATGACAAAGTCAGAACCACTTTTGGAGAAGATGGAGATGAAGAAGGTGATAGAAGAGGTGAAGGCAGATAAGGAAATGGACAAGGTGTTTGTTGGTCACCATTCTCAGAACTCAAATTTTAAGGAAACCAAGGAGGGAGCTAGAGGGGACAACAAAGATGAATGCAAAAGGGAAGAAGATATGGATGAATTAATGGAAGTCCCAAAGGAGGCAAGGGTCAATTTGCCCGCAATTGTGAAGCAAGGGCAGAAACACTCTCTTGCAATTGAGAAGGAAAATTATTTGTCGCCTATTTTTGAAAATCAAGACAGGTTGCAAAGTGGACTTGGGTCACATTCTTGGGACCCAGAAGGATATGAGTGCAATGGAAGCATGCTTTGCTACTTTTTCAATATTTGGGACCCAGGAGGGAGTCTCAACCATCACCTTGAGGACAAGGTGGTACTTCAAGGGGCGGGTATTGTTACATACCCAATAGCTACAGCTGAAGCTGAGCTGGATAATCAAAAAGGAAGGAAAATAATTCCTTTTCCTTTTCATTACTCCAGAAGATACAGAAAGGGAAAGGGAAATAACGAATTAATGGGCAACAAATCAGGAAACTAATTAATGAGCAGCAGATATTAATTAGGAGAAATAAGGGGAGGAAACCGAGATTGATCAGCAGCAGATCAAGGATTCAATAAATTAATTAGAGAATGAATAGGAAAGTGAGGGATTCCAGGAGAAAATCAAGCTTTACCCCTTGATTCTTTCCTATTATACAATACAAGTACAGATTGGAGGCAAGAGGAGCAGGCACCGATCAGAATCTTGAAGGAATAGGAGGGCCAGGGGAACCTTACTCCCAGGACGTGATTTTTCTAGTGTATGTGTGCTATCGATTATTTTATTTCTGCAAGGTTCTGTATCTGAATTCCACACTGGAATTCAGTTTCCATATTACACAGAGATTATTTTCAGCTATTCTTTTCCATTGGTACCAGTCTTAACAGTTTCCAAATCTCTTCTAATAGTTTCCTTTATAGTTTTTCTAGGTCTCCCTCTACCCCTAGCTACTAGGTACTTGGCATTTGATCCACTCTTCGTACTGGGGGCTTCGTCAGGTTTTCTCCTCACATGTCCAAACCACCTAAGGCGAGATTCTATTATCTTTTCTACTATAGGTTCTACCCCAACCTTCTCTCTAATGCATTCATTTCTAATCCTATTTTGTCTAGTGCCTCCACTTATTCATCTCAACATCTCAGCTTTTCTGCAAAAGCAAAAAAATATTAACTTCTCACAATAATCTGATTTTAGCTCTATAAAAAGGATTATTTTTAATCATTGTTTTTTCTGAGAGGCATTAATCTCCAGTTTATTAGTTATGTTTTTCATTACTATCAGAGCTGTTTTCTTGTCATAATGATTGCAAACCCAAAAGGAACATAAAGATGGCTAATTACATTCTGTAATTAGTATATCTGTCAATTGGTTGGGTTTCAACACTTGGTAGTAGAAACTAATATGAGGTTTTAGATGGCAGTTGTGGCCATCCCAAGATTTTAAATTCCACTTGTGTTGGAATTTGACTTCCATATTGTAACAGGAATTTCATCCAGCAATGCTGCTACAGTTGGACTTGGAGCTATTCAGGTTGTATAATAAAGCCTCTAATTACATATCTTGTTTCATGTGAATATATGGTTATAGAGTTTTCAGTTCTCATTGTCAGCTCTCTTCCAGGTCATAGCGACTGGAGTCACTACTTGGTTGGTGGACAAAAGTGGCAGAAGGCTGCTTCTAATAGTGAGTTTGAAGAAATATTAATTATTCCATAAGAAGGATTAATTACTAAAAGATGCATTTAGAGTTTTGTTAAATTTTGAGATCTGTGATCACTTCTGCAGATATCCTCATCTGTAATGACAGTTAGCCTTCTTGTTGTTGCTATATCATTCTATCTGGAGGTAAGTACTAGTGCTGGTAATAGCTTCATTCAATTTCAGAAGCCTAGCTATGGTTCTAACTTGTTTGTTTCATTGATACCAGGGTGTTGTATCTGAGGATTCTCATCTATACAACATTTTGGGAATGGTTTCTGTTGTTGGGCTCGTGGTATGTTGATTTGGACTAGTTGGTTGAACATTTGTTTCTGATGTAGTTTGAAGACTTTTATTATGCATTCATTTGATCAACTATTTCTTTGTAGGTTATGGTAATTGGGTTCTCTTTAGGGCTCGGACCAATCCCGTGGCTCATAATGTCTGAGGTATACAGAAGACTTGCTTTCATTATTCAAAACAAATAATCCTTTCTTGGTTCTGAAGGCACTATGTCACATTTTGACATTGAATCATGGTTGCAGACTTGAGTTCAATGTGTAATCTATCCCTTGTTAATCATGCTTTTCAGATACTTCCAGTGAGTATAAAGGGCCTTGCTGGCAGTACAGCCACCATGGCAAATTGGCTGACTTCGTGGGGGATCACAATGACTGCAAACTTGCTTTTGACTTGGAGCAGTGGAGGTCTGTGTGCGCGCTCATGTTTGCATCATGATGTTTCTGTTGGGTACATTCATGATTCATGAATGTCTTGTTGGCTTGTCAATATAATTCTGACTTTTGATTTTCTACAGGGACATTCACAATTTACACAGTGGTAGCAGCCTTTACTGTAGCTTTTACGGCATTATGGGTCCCTGAGACCAAGGGCAGAACGTTAGAAGAAATTCAGTTTTCTTTTAGATAGGTATGTTTGGGAGAGAACACAGGTAGTCTTTCTTTAAAGTAAAATGCTGTCCGGCATAATGTATTTTTAAAAGTCATTTGTAATCTTTGTGTATCATAACTGTAACAAATGAAGGGAGAGAAAAATCGGTGCATCCTGTTTTTATTTTTTTGTTACTGTACTAGCTGCTATTTTTTTTTTACATATATGAAAGAAAAGAGAGATGGAAAAGAATGGACAAAAAAGGCTTTCCTAATTTCCTTCTAGGCATTGTATAGCCATTTTGATTACAAATCGCTGAGTTCATTTCTATCACGAATTGAAATCTTCCCTGGCTATAGGGAAGAAAGAAATTGTTTGAGGCGCTTGTGTTAGATATTTGTTCACTCTGAACCAAGTGACCAGGTTATTGGGTGTTTTAAATTAAAGGTTCTGAAAACACCAAGGAGACTCAGAATTTGAGGATCAAAAAGAAAAGGAGAGTAGGAGGTTGAAGATGTATTTTTTTTATCTCTGCCTTTGTAATTTTAGCATCTTCCTTTTTATAGCTGGAGGCCTATTCTTGAGCAATTTACATAATAATAATAATTTGAATAGAGGAATTTGTTGAGAGTATTAAGGAGATATTATGGAGAGAATCAATAAGGAGAATATTTGATTTGGAGTAGTTACACCCAAATCAAATCAAATTTGTGTGTATCGTAATCGCTTAAATCTTGAGTTTTATTCTTCTTTAAATTTGAGACTGTTAGGTTGCTAAAATTCGCGATATAGTTAGAAGCGAGTATTACCAAGAGTTTGCGTCGAAAAGAGTATTAGTGACGAGAAATAGTAATGAGATTGGTGACAGGAAGGTTAGTAGCAATTGGCAATAGAAAAGTCATCAAGGATTACTAAAGGATGGGTCGTGACAGAAGACTTGTCGTGACAGTAGTTAATTGGCAACAGAAAAGTTGCCAAAGGTTATTAAGAAATTGGTCGCGAGGGAATACTAGTCGCAATAGGAATCGAGCTGCGACAGAATTCAAGGTGATTTAGAGGTGGCTAGTTAATGAAGGTGGCGACGCTATGGTTCGACGACTAATGCAAAACAATTGCAAAGATGATAAATCATCTATAAATGACTAGAGTCGCATCACGATGATAGTCTTACCTAGGATGAGTATTGCGATAGAATCCAAGACTTAGCGAAAAAATCATATCTTTGAGTCAAATGTAACATCCCGATTTTTTCCCTTACAAAGATTTCGCACAAACCCACAATTTTGCTTAATTAAAGGCACAATCGGGACGATTATTGGGGCTGAAAAATTATTTAGAAAATTAACTGATTCCGAACCCCAGTCCGATAATTGTTTCGTGATCTCGCGGAGTGAAACACCCTAGCTAGCTAGCTTACGCTTAAGTCGCAAACTGTGCTTAACCAGGTTGTTATCTGCTTGGTTGGAATACTTATAGTCCTATATTAACTTTAGAAAATATCTCTTTACTCAAAATATGGACCAATTTAAAACTTTTTCCTTTCTTAATGAAAACATAAAGTATGAGTCGTGCGTGTGAATGAAGACAATATATACATATATAAACAAGCGATAGAGTCTACAAGACTTAGGCGTTTAATAGCATACCAAATAATTACTCACAACATACTCATAAATATAACTCATACATACTAGTCTAGAAATACTTGCACATATGCTTATACTTAAATATTACAAGTACTGCAATCAAAAGCTAATGGCAAAACGAATCCATTTAGCTAATACAAAATGCCTACATGTCGTGACGTGTAGTTCGGAAATGCAGTCCTGCTACCTCCCTGAAGTCTCTTGTCTCCAAGGCTCTTCTGTTGTCCTCTGCTGCTGATAAAAGCCAATTTTAGCATTCTCCAATTTTGACACAGTTCCAATTCCTCGGCAACAGTGCCAATTTTGATGAAAGCCAATTGTTAAGCTTTCTCCAATCTTAACATAGTATGGTTTCCCACAACTGTGCCAATTTTGATGAAAGCTTATTTGCACTTTTCGTCCCTCAAAATAAATATATCCTTCTTTACGGCTTTCAGATCCACAAGGGATCCAATTGCAGTATAGTCGGGTATAGTCGAATCCACAGAGAGTTGCAAAAATACCGTTCTTGAGTTTAGTTAATTAAACAATAAAGTGAAGGATAGGTAAAGTTGTTGATAATTTAAAATAAGTAAATAAATAACATGAAAGTAAATATGCAACAAATCAGAGGTAGATCCGGAAGCTTGTTGGGAATTGAATCATATCATAGTTTCATACATCCAGTTACTTATTACACAGAATTATCATTCCATTGATTGCCCACCACCAGTTCTTAACTTGTCATCGCTTTCGCGCATGAAAAGATCACAGGTTTCCTTTGTTAAACTGTCACTTTCGCACACAAGCTTAACAAAGTACGCCAGCGTTATTCCAGATGTTAAAATGGCTAACCTTATTCCAGTTATGGCAACAAGAATTAGATGAAATGATTTAGTTCCGACTCTAATGATTGTAACTTTCGTTCACAACTTTCAAGTCTAGAGTCTAATTAAGCATAGCAATATTGATTTTAACTTGGTTATGACTTAATTAATATAACTTTCATTCATACAAACAAGTTCCAAATCAAGAATCAAAACACTAAACAAAAGCTAGCATTAAGCATAAAATCATTCAAGCGAATCATAAGAAACTGATAAATTCATATGCAAAAGTACATGGATACAATCATACTACAATATTCATCAAAATCCCAACAACAAGAGGATTAGAAATCCATCTTACAAGAGAATCTCAGAGGAAAGGTTTGGACGCTTACCATGACACGTTATCACGCTATCATGACAGCGGCTTCGCCGAGCTTCTTCGATCTTGTAACAACCTGACTTTTTCCTTCGCATTAAAATGCTATTTAAGGAAGAATTAAAAATATAATAATAAGGAAAAGGCAAGATAAAATGAACTAAAATTCAAATATTAATTTTATTTCTGTAATATTAGTTAAAAATAATTCGTTGACGATCTCATGACGTCCGGTGACGTTCGGATCGAAATTAGGATTTTATCGTAATTTCTTTACGACTCATAGGAGTCTGTAAAATATATTAATATGAAATTAAATGTAAGAAAATGTCATCTAAGATTTTAATATTAACCAGGATAATTAATAGGTCACAACGATATGCCCGGAATATTTTTAGGACGTCCGGACATAAACAATTAATGAACAAACATAACCTAAAACACTAAGGGCAAAATTGGAATTATGCATGGCCATGAGACAAAGAAAGAAAGCCACAGCCAGCCCTCCAAAACCGAAGCCCTCATCTCAAATTTCCTAAGTTCCATTTCTTCAAAAACTCTCAAAAACCTAAAGCTTTCCATAGTTCTCCAAAGCTCCATCAAGGTAAAATCATCATCCTTTGTTCTTCATCATCTTAAATCACTCTCAAATCACTCAAGGAAGCAAGCTAGTATCAAGACTAGAAATCATCTTCAAGAGGAATCCAAGAAACCAAGCTCCAAAACCCTAAATCTCCATAACCTAGGGTTTTATGCTTTCTTGACAAAGGAACTTCAAGCAAGCTTCAAGTTCATCTTTTCATCATTCTAATTCCTTTCTAAGCATCCAAGGGAGACTAAGAAGAGTTGTTGGTGAGTTTCCATCCCTTGGTACAAAGCCAAGTTTCC
The DNA here is from genome assembly GCA_003254905.1 of Nissolia schottii. Taxonomy (NCBI): domain Eukaryota; kingdom Viridiplantae; phylum Streptophyta; class Magnoliopsida; order Fabales; family Fabaceae; genus Nissolia; species Nissolia schottii. Next base: position 165,882 of record QANU01054515.1, read on the forward strand.
ATAATCCATCTTTACCCTAATTATGCTAAGATGTCATTTTAGGTTAAGGAGTTCTCAAGCAAACAAGCAAGGCTTGATTTCATCTTTTCCAAGCATTAACAAGCTCTTGAGGAAGTGGGTAACCCTAGTTCCTCATCTCTTTGATGATGGATGAGTGTTGTATGCTTGTATGTGAATTATGAGATTATGTACATAAATGCTAGAAATAATGTTAGGACTTAGGAAGACAATTCTGAAGGGTCTTGTGACCTGGATTAGATGTGGTTATTATGCTTGAATTATGTGTGAGACTCATGTAGGGTTCCATGGAAGCAAGGAGAGAAAAATGGAAGAGAATAGCAATTCGGTTTGCATGTCTCGAACAGGGGTCGCTGAGCGACGCCTCAGGCACCGCTAAGCGAGACATGACTTACGTGGAAAGGTGAAAAGATATTTTTAAATTAAGGCGGTGGAAGAAGGCTCGAGAAAGTTTTGGTCGCTGAGCGATAAGGTTGGTAGCGCTGAGCGATGCAACCTTTATCGCTAAGCGCCAAGGTCCAAACCGCTGAGCGACCCTCAGTTTTCGCTGAGCGGCTTGAGACTAAGGAAAGCTGATGGTACCCTCGTGAGGCTCATAACATGGTATTTGATGCCGTATGATGATTAATAGTTGAATTGAATGCCCGTGTATGCTGTATGTCATGACCCAAGATTGAATATGCATGTTATTGATAATTTATGAGGAAACCGATGATATGCCATGCATAATGAAACACTTAGTTAAAGACATGATAAGAAACTCTGAGATAAGTAATTATGCTGAAATGAACCATAGGGAAACTAGTATGCCATGCTGCAGGTACCATTAATGCTGCCGAACTAGGGCCAACGCCCAATGCTGCTGAAAATATGGCTAAATGCCACATGCTGAAAAGGGCCAAATGCCCCAATACTGAAATTGGCTATATGCCACATGCTGCTGAGGCCGTGATCACGAGAGCCAAATAACAAGCCCATTTCAGTAGGTCGGATAGACATACTGAAGATGGAAGCCCGCCACAGGTGGTGTCGAGATGGCATACCTGGAGGTGTGCGGTTACCACGCCTATGCATTGTCGTACGGGGGCAAGCTTAGGTGGGGGTACAATACCAGCCCACTGTCGAGGGGTCCTTACGGGCACACGGCAGGTGGAAGCCCACCGCAGTAAGGTCAGGACAGTGTCGGCCTATACTGAGGGTGTGAGGTTATTCCGTCATACTAGTGTCAACAGTGGACATTACTATGGTGGGAATAACATCTATTCTGTTATGCTGTTGTATTCTGTTATGCTGCTGTATTCTGTTACGTTGTTATATGTTGTTATGCTGTTATATTCTGTCATGCTGTTTTATTCTGTTATTCTGCTGCATTCTGTTAAACGTGTTATGCTGATGATTCTGCTGCATGAATTCTGCTGAACCCTGTTATGTCTGTGTTGAGTGATTCTGTGATGTTGAGTGTATTCTGCTTATATGCTGTTATTCAGTCTGATTTGAATATATAATCTGCTGTTATGCCGTACCGTCAAGAGCACGCTCAAGACAGTTTATACGAAATGTTAATCAGCACGAGAATGTAGTAAGCAAGAGTAGTTCCCCTGTCACATGTGAATGCCGATAAAGCCGTTCAGATAGGACAGATAATAAATGATAGGCTGAGTAGTATGTATGTTCACTTAGAGATCTCTGAGCGGCCTGAAGTCCGACATAATCTGATGTACGACTCAGGAACTAAGGTTATTTCCACTGAGAACCTACCGTTCTCATTCCCCACTATTTTATGACTTCAGGTACAGAAGAGGATGACTCTTATTTTGAGGATGCAGAAGAGCCGCCCGATGAGCCATGAGCGGCTAGGAGATGGATAGATGGTTATGTTTTGCCAAGGGCTTATTGTGTAGCATTCCAGTAGTCCTTGTATTTTGATGCTGTGTATTTTGGATTCTGTACATGACATTTTGACCTATGTACATATTATGTATACAGTGATGTGAATTTGTATGGTGGACCCAATGGATGTATATTACCTGTTTTACTTATCCTAATGTTATCCGCTTTGTTATTATATTTGTTTATTTCTAACGCATGGCTCTATTTTATTATTAATGTTATACAAGCAAAAGTTTAAAACGGGTCCGTATTTTAAGAACAATGACTATTTTCAAAAGGTAACTATAGACTAAGGTATTCTGACCAGGTAGACAACAACCTAGTGAGCTTTGTTTACTACGTACGGGTAAACAGTTAGCTAGGGTGTTTCATTTGGTATCAGAGCAGTTTGGTCCAAAAGAGCCTGAGGACTGAACTGCACTATGCTTTCGGGCATGATTACGGTGTAGGTTTCAGCTAAGTGGTATGTGCTAAGTTCCTGTGTACTTGCCTTTCTTGAGACTGATCACCTCGAATTGTGCAGGTACGACATATTAGATATGCCACCCCGCAGAGACCCTACACAGCGTACTCCAGAGTCCCCAGAACTAGCAGATGTTCTGCGGGAGATAGCTCAGGCTACGGCATTGATGGCTGCTTCCAATGACCGTGACCGAGTACACGGTGAAGTTTGAGAAGCTTTGTCGATATTCACCAATGTACCAAATGAATCCAAGTGAAGGCTGGAAGTGCGCTAAATACCAGCGAGGTTTGAAACCTGAGTTGAAGGTCTTTCTGAATGTAGCAGGGGTCCGTGATTATGCTACCTTAGTGAACACTTGCTTGGCTCAGGAGGAAGCCAACAGAGATCTAGCTCAGGTGAGGAGTGACAGATTCAAGAGAAGGTTTGATGGTGCTGGTAGTTCCCAGACTAAACCGAGGAAGCGGGGACCGTTTCAAGCAGCAGCTGGACGAGGCCGAGGTCAGTTTCCACCAAGGCCTCAACAAGGAGCAGGTAGAGGACAGAGTCAGCCCAGAGCAGGGCCAGCAGGGACAGGATCTCAAGCATCGAGATCTCCGTCAGTAGGTACTCCGAGCCGGGGCACGCCGGAGTCTCAGCCGCGAGCAGATTCATGTACCCCTTGCCCAAAGTGTGGCAAGGCGCATTCTGGAGAATGTTTGGCAGGTCAGGGAGTTTGCTTTAGGTGTGGCAAGACATGACATTTTGTTAGAGAATGTCCAGTAGCACCCCCACCCACCCTCCGTCAAGGCAGAGTATTCACCATGGCTGCTGAGGAAGCTAAGGAAAAAGAAGGTTTGATTTTGAGTAGTTGTACTATTTATGGGAAACCTTTGATTGTTTTGTATGATTCCGGAGCATCCCACTCCTTTATCTCTTATGATTGTGTGAAGGAGTTACAGTTATCTCCTACGACACTGCCGTACACCCTTGCTGTATCTACTCCTACTACGCCGCCAGTTAAGACATGTCAAGTTTGTCTGTGTTGTCCGCTTCAGCTACAGGAACGAGAATTCGTGGCTGATCTAATTTGTCTTCCCCTAGTAGGTTTGGATGTGGTACTAGGGATGGATTGGTTGAAGGCTAATCGGGCGGTCCTCGACTGTGTTAGGAAGTTGGTTACTTTTCCTTCTATGGATACCAGTTCCGTAGCCTCAGAGGAGGAGTTGCCAATTTTCTATTTCTGTCAGTTAAGAGACCAAGGCTGTGTTTTCTTTGCATCGTCAGAAGTGGTAGTTGCCAAGCAGGAGGTTAAGGATATTCCGGTGGTTCGGGATTATCCGGATGTGTTTCCTGAGGATATTCCAGCGTTTCCACCAAAGCGGGAAGTAGAGTTCTCTATCGATCTGGTACCTGGTGCTGGACCTATTTCTATTGCACCGTATCGTATGTCTCCGTTGGAATTGCAGGAATTGAAAAGGCAGTTAGAAGAGTTGATGGGTAAACAGTTCATACGGCCAAGTGCATCACCGTGGGGAGCACCGGTGTTGTTTGTGAAGAAGAAAGACGGCACTATGAGAATGTGCATCGATTATAGGCAATTGAACAAAGTGACGATTAAGAACAAGTATCCATTGCCTAGGATTGATGATCTTCTCGATCAGCTGAAACGTGCTAAGATCTTTTCAAGGATTGACTTGCGGTCTGGCTATCGTCAGATTAGAGTACGAGAAGAGGATATAACTAAGACGGCATTCCGATCTCGGTATGGGCATTATGAGTTTACAGTGATGTCTTTTGGTTTGACCAATGCTCCCGCGATTTTTATGGATTATATGCATAGAATCTTCCGTGAATATCTGGATGATTGTGTTATTGTCTTTATTGATGACATTCTGGTGTACTCTAAGAGTGAAGAAGAGCACACTAGACATTTGCAGATAGTACTGGAGATTCTAAGGAAGAAACAATTGTATGCCAAGCTCTCCAAATGTGAGTTTTGGGCCAAGAAAGTGTAGTTTTTGGGTCATGTAATTTCAGATCAAGCGTATCAGTGGATCCTAGTAAGGTTGAAGCGGTTAGAACCTGGGAGAGACCTACTTCAGTTACTGAGCTACGGAGTTTTCTAGGATTTGCTGGTTATTACAGGAGGTTTACTCCAGGATTTTCACAGATTGCCTTGCCGTTGACGAAGCTGACACGGAAAGGGGCAAAGATGAATTGGTCTGCAGAATGTGAACGAAGTTTCTGCGAGTTAAAGGAGAGGTTGACCACCGCTCCAGTGTTAGTACTCTGATCCTCAGGAACCTTTTGAGGTCTACTGTGATGCGTCAGGTGCTGGACTAGGTTGTGTTCTGATGCAGCGACGTCAAGTGATAGCTTATGCCTCAAGACAGTTGAAACAGCATGAGGTAAACTATCCTACACATGACTTAGAGTTGGCTGCGGTGGTATTTGCATTGAAGATTTGGAGACACTACTTGTATAGAGTTCGATTTAAGGTATATTCAGATCATAAAAGTCTGAAATACTTATTTGATCAGAAAGAGTTGAATATGCGTCAGAGGAGATGGATCGAATTCCTTAAGGACTATGATTTCAACCTCAATTGTCACCCAGGGAAGGCTAATGTAGTAGGTGATGCTTTGAGCCGGAAGTCTTTGCAGATGGCTCATATGATGGTACAGGAAGCAAAGTTATTGGAGGAGTTCCGTGATCTTAACCTGACTGTTGCACGTCAGCATGACAGGTTGACATTGTATCCTCTTCAAGTCAGTAGTGAGTTTAAGCACCGAATAATGGAGGCTCAGAGGAATTGCCAGGAGGATACTTGGTGCAAGTTTTGCAAAGCCGTTGAGGAAAATAAGATTAAAGAGACGACCAGGGATACTGATGGGATCCTAAGATTTGATGGGCGCGTTTGTGTGCCTAAGGAAGGTAGCTTAAGGGAGGATATCTTGCAAGAAGCTCACAAGAGTCAGTTCACGATGCATCCAGGTACTACTAAGATGTATCATGATCTTAAGCATATGTTCTGGTGGCCAGGGTTGAAGAGAGATGTTGAGGACTGGGTACAGAAGTGCTTGGTTTGTCAGAAGGTGAAGATTGAACATCAGAAACCACCGGGGCTGTTGAATCCTCCAGAAGTTCCAGAGTGGAAGTGGGAGGCCATAGCCATGGATTTTGTTTCAGGTTTGCCACGTACTCGAACTGGAGTTGATGCTATTTGGGTAATTGTGGACAGATTGACTAAGTCTGCTCACTTTATCCCAATCAAGATGACTTACTCATTGGAGAAGCTGGTACAACTGTATATCAAAGAGGTGGTAAGGTTGCATGGAGTACCATCTTCTATTATTTCAGACAGGGATCCCAGATTTACCTCCAGATTCTGGACTGCGTTTCAGAGAGCCTATGGATCGCAGTTGCACTTAAGTTCTGCATATCACCCTCAGTCTGATGGTCAGTCCGAATGTACTATTCAGACCTTGGAAGATATGTTGCGAGCTTGTGCACTAGATACACCAGGAAACTGGGAGGAAATATTGCCATTTGTGGAGTTTGCCTACAACAACAGCTATCAAGCCAGTACTGGTATGGCTCCATTTGAAGCATTATATGGCCGGAAATGTCAGTCGCTGTTATGTTGGAATGATAGCAGGCAGTATCGTTGTTTAGGTCCAGAGGAGACCCGAGAGACAGAAGAATTAATGAAGTTGTTACACAAAAGAGTACTTACGGCGCAAAGTCGGCAGAAGAGTTATGCCGATAACCGGAGAAGGCCGCTTGAGTTCCAGGAGGGAGATCAGGTCTTCCTAAAGGTTACTCCGGCAACAGGTATTGGGAGGTCATTGAAGATCAAGAAGCTGAACCCCCGATTCATTGGACCGTTCCAGATTCTAGATCGTATTGGTCCGGTCGCCTACCAAATAGCTCTTCCACCAAACTTAGCCAATATCCATAATGTTTTCCATGTCCCTCAGTTGCGCAAGTATTATGCATCCCCCGACCATGTGTTGCAGCCAGAACAGATACAGTTGAGAGAAGATTTGTCTTTACCGTGACACCACAGAAGATCATTGATCACAAGGTTCGTCAGACGAGACACAATGAGATTCCTATGGTCCGAGTGGTATGGACAAATGGAGAAGTTGAAGAGCACACATGGGAATTAGAAGCGGATATGAAGCAAGCTTATCTGGAGTTATTTTGAGAGGTATGGATTTATCCTTATCTCTCAATTTCGAGGACGAAATTTTTCGAAGGGGGGTGGAATGTAACAACCTGACTTTTCCCTTCGCATTAAAATGCTATTTAAGGAAGAATTAAAAATATAATAATAAGGAAAAGGCAAGATAAAATGAACTAAAATTCAAATATTAATTTTATTTCTGTAATATTAGTTAAAAATAATTCTTTGACGATCTCATGACGTCCGGTGACGTTCGGATCGAAATTAGGATTTTATCGTAATTTCTTTACGACTCATAGGAGTCTGTAAAATATATTAATATGAAATTAAATGTAAGAAAATGTCATCTAAGATTTTAATATTAACCAGGATAATTAATAGGTCATAACGATATGCCCAGAATATTTTTAGGACGTCCGGACATAAACAATTAATGAACAAACATAACCTAAAACATTAAGGGTAAAATTGGAATTATGCATGGCCATGAGACAAAGAAAGAAAGCCACGGCCAGCCCTCCAAAACCGAAGCCCTCATCTCAAATTTCCTAAGTTCCATTTCTTCAAAAACTCTCAAAAACCTAAAGCTTTCCATAGTTCTCCAAAGCTCCATCAAGGTAAAATCATCATCCTTTGTTCTTCATCATCTTAAATCACTCTCAAATCACTCAAGGAAGCAAGCTAGTATCAAGACTAGAAATCATCTTCAAGAGGAATCCAAGAAACCAAGCTCCAAAACCCTAAATCTCCATAACCTAGGGTTTATGCTTTCTTGACAAAGGAACTTCAAGCAAGCTTCAAGTTCATCTTTGCATCATTCTAATTCCTTTCTAAGCATCCAAGGGAGACTAAGAAGAGTTGTTGGTGAGTTTCCATCCCTTGGTACAAAGCCAAGTTTCCATAATCCATCTTTACCCTAATTATGCTAAGATGTCATTTTAGGTTAAGGAGTTCTCAAGCAAACAAGCAAGGCTTGATTTCATCTTTTCCAAGCATTAACAAGCTCTTGAGGAAGTGGGTAACCCTAGTTCCTCATCTCTTTGATGATGGATGAGTGTTGTATGCTTGTATGTGAATTATGAGATTATGTACATAAATGCTAGAAATGATGTTAGGACTTAGGAAGACAATTCTGAAGGGTCTTATGACCTGGATTAGATGTGGTTATTATGCTTGAATTATGTGTGAGACTCATGTAGGGTTCCATGGAAGCAAGGAGAGAAAAATGGAAGAGAATAGCAATTCGGTTTGCATGTCTCGAACAGGGGTCGCTGAGCGACGCCTCAGGCACCGCTGAGCGAGACATGACTTCTGTGGAAAGGTGAAAAGATATTTTTAAATTAAGGCGGTGGAAGAAGGCTCGAGAAATTTTTGGTCGCTGAGCGATAAGGTTGGTACCGCTGAGCGATGCAATCTTTATCGCTAAGCGCCAAGGTCCAAACCGCTGAGCGACCCTCAGTTTTCGCTGAGCGGCTTGAGACTAAGGAAAGCTGATGGTACCCTCGTGAGGCTCATAACATGGTATTTGATGCCGTATGATGATTGATAGTTGAATTGAATGCCCGTGTATGCTGTATGTCATGACCCAAGATTGAATATGCATGTTATTGATAATTTATGAGGAAACCGATGATATGCCATGCATGATGAAACACTTAGTTAAAGACATGATAAGAAACTCTGAGATAAGTAATTATGCTGAAATGAACCATAGGGAAACTAGTATGCCATGCTGCAGGTACCATTAATGCTGCCGAACTAGGGCCAATGCCCAATGCTGCTGAATAAGGGCCAATGCCCCTTGCTGCTGAAAATATGGCTAAATGCCACATGCTGAAAAGGGCTAAATGCCGCAATACTGAAATTGGCTATATGCCACATGCTGCTGAGGCCGTGATCACGAGAGCCAAATAACAAGCCCATTTCAGTAGGTCGGATAGACATACTGAAGATGGAAGCCCGCCACAGGTGGTGTCGATATGGCATACCTGGAGGTGTGCGGTTACCACGCCTATGCATTGTCGTACGGGGGCAAGCTTAGGTGGGGGTACAATACCAGCCCACTGTCGAGGGGTCCTTACGGGCACACGGCAGGTGGAAGCCCACCGCAGTAAGGTCAGGACAGTGTCGGCCTATACTGAGGGTGTGAGGTTATTCCGTCATACTAGTGTCAACAGTGGACATTACTATGGTGGGAATAACATCTATTCTGTTATGCTGCTGTATTCTGTTACGTTGTTATATGCTGTTATGCTGTTATATTCTGTCATGCTGTTTTATTCTGTTATTCTGCTGCATTCTGTTAAACGTGTTATGCTGTTGATTCTGTTGCATGTATTCTGCTGAACTCTGTTATGTCTGTATTGAGTGATTCTGTGATGTTGAGTGTATTATGCTTATATGCTGTTATTCAGTCTGATTTGAATATATAATCTGCTGTTATGCCGTACCGTCAAGAGCACGCTCAAGACGATTTATACGAAATGTTAATCTGATGTACGACTCAGGAACTAAGGTTATTTCCACTGAGAACCTACCGTTCTCATTCCCCACTGTTTTATGACTTCAGGTACAGAAGAGGATGACTCTTATTTTGAGGATGCAGAAGAGCCGCCCGATGAGCCATGAGCGACTAGGAGATGGATAGATGGTTATGTTTTGCCAAGGGCTTATTGTGTAGCATTCCAGTAGTCCTTGTATTTTGATGCTGTGTATTTTGGATTCTGTACGTGACATTTTGACCTATGTACATATTATGTATACAGTGATGTGACTTTGTATGGTGGACCCAATGGATGTATATTACCTGTTTTACTTATCCTTATGTTATCTGCTTTGTTATTATATTTGTTTATTTCCAACGCATGGCTCTATTTTATTATTAATGTTATACAAGCAAAAGTTTAAAACGGGTCCGTATTTTAAGAACAATGACTATTTTCAAAAGGTAACTATGGACTAAGGTATTCCGACCAGGTAGGCAACAACCTAGTGAGCTTTGTTTACTACGTACGGGTAAATAGTTAGCTAAGGTGTTTCAGATCTCCTGGCTCCTTCACCGGCCTCCTCTTTGTTGCTAAACTAAACTATGCTTTGAAGTACAAATGGAAATGTGAAAGAATGAGTTTTGGGGAGGAAGAGGGATGTCTTTAATGAATGCCTCGGGTCCTCTATTTATAGTCAAAATCTGATGGGCATCGCTTAGCGGTTTGGGTGCTGTCACTGAGCGATTAAGGTCTGTCCGCTGAACGATTGTACTGTATCGCTGAGCGATGTAATCATTTCACGCGGTGTAATAAATGCTCCGGTAGCTTTTTGCAGGGGCGGCGGCGCCGCAATCTATGCTGGCTCCAGCTGGCGCAATTAATGCGGCGACTGTAAGTGGCTCCGACGTACTATCGCTCAGCGGCTAGGGTTACACCGCTGAGCGGCACCTTGTCGTGACGTGCGCTGAGCGGCCTTGAGTTATCGCTGAGCGGCAGCTTCTGATTTTGTCCTTTTTGCTTCTTTTCCTTTTTTGCCCTTTTGCTTCATTCTTTATGGGATTCTTCTTAAATAATTATGCTTGCATCCATTCTTCAAAATATATTATAAACCTACAAAAAATGGGGATTTATGTTAGGTAATTCTTTAAAACATAAGCGAATAAGTGCCATTTTAATGGTTGGAAATTGCGTAAATTGGGCAATTATCAGCTGCCTCCTCCGCTCTGGCGTACTTGTCGTACTCGCCTGGAATCATAAGTGAGTGGGGGATGAGAACATTGCGTCCTCAGTGGAAAACCTTGGGGCGTCGCTATTCATTTTCTTCTCAATTATGATTTCGCCACTCAGGGGGTCTCTAGGTGTCATAACATACTAAAATCCCTACTTATTATTATCCACGCTAGTCCTGAGCAGCTTTATCTAATTACTAGGTGATTGGGGAATCTACTCTTGCTTTACCTATGTAAAAGCTCGCGTGCTTTCTATTACTAATCATCAGGGTATCGGGATAATATTTCACTTAGCCACGTACTTGTACTAGCGGGGCCATCTCGTGATACTATGTCACTTGATGTGCCACGACACTCAGACATAACGTCACATTCAACACATATTTATGCATGGGGAAATTCCCGAGTTTTCTTATGTTGTTTACTTGTCTTAGTTTCTTGTACACCTAAGGTCCGTAGTCCACACACGGTGTATTGTACCTTCTTGGTTTTCTTACTTATCTTGTCTCTTTGCACACCCTAGGACCGCCGTCCACACGCGATGTAATATCCATCCTAGGACCTTCGTCCACACGCGATGTGATATGTATCCTAGGACCGCGTCCACTCACGGTGTGTTGTACATTCTAGGACCGTCACCCACACGCGATGTATGGTACACCCTAGGACTGTCATCCACACGCGATGTAATATCCATCCTAGGACCTTCGTCCACACACGATGTGATATACATCCTAGGACCGCGTCAACTCACGGTGTGTTGTACATTCTAGGACTGTCACCCACACGCGATGTATGGTACACCCTAGGACCGTCGTCCAAACGCGATGTAGTGTACATCCTAGGGCCGTCATCCACACGCGATGTATAGTACACCCTAAGACCGTTTTCTTTATCCTTAATGGCAGAGCTCATACCAAACACGCATTTAGCGCAAATGTATTTCATATCATAACTTTTTATCTTTGTCCGCACCTTCGGGGACATCTTACTTTTTATCTTTGTCCACACCTTCGGGGACATCTTACTTTCTATCTTTCTCTTTCCTTTCTTTCTTTCATTTGTCTTTATTCATGAATTATGACTTTCTTGACATGTCTTCGTATTTTCTTTGTCTATGACGGTAGTCATACGCGCAAGCGTAGGCCTGTATTTGTCATGAACCACCTCCTATCGGGACTGGTGAGGGGCTTGTCCTTTGGACGTGTCAAGAGAGGGGGTGCCCTATTATACAACTATGTTCTTATCTTCAAGGTTGTCTGAGCCCTCGTGGCCGGAGCCTTCTTAAGATACTCCGTTTTCCCTAGGGTTCAATTATGGTCTTTGTTAGGTTTAGGTGATAACTTCTAATTTTCTAAGGCCGTCCTAAGAATCCTGACGACGACCGTATCCTCTTGATGCATAATATCATTTATATACACATAATACACATTATCATGACACGTAATACATGACCATTTACCTCATACATGCATTAAGGTACGACAACAACTATCGGGACACTCATAGCCTCTTTTTCCTTTGGAATTTTGGCTATCGAATACCTGATGAGTCCTAAACCTCATCCTAGAGTTTTTGATAGCTCTAAGATCAATTTTCACACATGAGTCCAGATTTTATGCCCAAGGTTCAACAATTACAAATCCCATTTTTCCCAAAGTACCATCTTTTACCTGAAAAACCCGTTTTTCGTTAGAATTTTTAATCAACCATTAACCGATGGACTCAAAGCTTAACCCTAAAGTTTTCCATAGTTCGGAACCCACTTTTTATGAAAACAAACCCAGATTTTTAATTTCTTTACCTGAAATTACAGTTCTGCCCTCATAAGCCCAAAATGTCATTTTTGCCCGAAAAATCGATTTTCCTTTGGAATTTTATTTCTCCATAACCCAATGGTTTTTGATAGCTCTGAACCCATTTTTCATGATAATAAACCCAGATTTTCAACCCTTATACCCGAAATTACAGATTTGCCCGTTTTGATCAAAATGCCATTTTTGCCCATAAAATCGATTTCCTTCAAAATTTTAGTTAACCACAATCCAATGGACTCAAGTCTTGACCCCAAGGGTTTTGATAGCTCTGAACCCATTTTTCATGATAATAAACCCAGATTTTTAGTCTAAATGCCCAAAATTATAGAAATGACAATTTTGCCCTTTTATGCCCGAAACCCCATTTTTGCTCTATGTCACCTTTCCTCAAAACTCTTCCATGTGCAACACTAAAAACATTTTTCCACATACTCCAGCATTTATAAATCATATATTATCATCCTCAAATCACAAAATGGCACATGCATGCATCATCTACCAATTATCACAACATATGCTCATCAAGTCACATATACTCTTGCATGCAACATGCAAGCATGCATAGATCTCCAAGAAGATGATTAAATCATAAATTTACCCACAGATTTTTAACAAATAAAATATATTTACTTTCAAACAACAATCATACACATGCATGCACATCATCAAGCATAATATTCATATTTTCACATAATCACACAATTAAGTATAGAACCACCAAGAGGTAGTTTAGACTAGATTTACTTTTGAAGATGAAGGTGTGTAGTGTGGTGAGTGTTGAGTGAGGGCTTCTCAAGATTCCTTGAGAATTCCAAGCTTGGTGCTTCCTTGCTTGAAAAATGAAGGCTATGTCTTCCTTGCTTGCAAATGGTGTGTCTTAGTGTTCTAGAGATGACAAGATGGTGTTCTTCTCTAGATTTTTGGAGTAAGAAAATGAGGAGAAGATGATTAGAATGAGAGGGTTTGGGTTCAGTTTTGGGCTTGGAAAAATGATGAAGAATGTTTGGTTTTTGCTAAGGGAAATGGTGGTTCTTTGGTGGCTTTTTCTCTTAGCTTTCTTGGAGAGGTTTTTGGAGTGTTAGAAGAATGAAAAATGAATGAGAGAATGCAGGTTGTAGGTTCAGTTTTTGGGGTAGGAAAGATGGTGAGAATGCTTAATTTTCTTCAAAAATAAATGGTGGTTCTTTGCATGGCTTTGCTCTTGTGTTTCTTAGGGAGAAAATGGAGAAATGGAAGAGAAGTGAACAATGAGAGTGGGTGGGGGGGCTGCTGCTGTCTTGGTTAGGAAGGGAAATTTTGGGGAAAAATGGTGAAAATTAATAAAATGAATTTAGGAGTAATGATGGCTACTTTTGGCTAGGCCAATGCATGTTCATTGTTTGCCTAAATGAATAAAAATCTCATGATGGTGGGGGGTATCATGGCTGCAGCTGCAGCATGCTCAGCCTTGGGGGAATTTTTGGGCAAATTTTCTTATTAAGATATGTTAAAGGGAATAGGAGTAATCATGCCACCTTTCAATAAGCCAATGCATGTCCATGGAGTGTGAAAAGAGTAAAAAGGTGTAAGAAAAGTGACTAGGGTGCTGTGCAAGAGTGTGCAGCCATGGGAGAGAGCAGATTTTGCTCAAAAATTGGTACGTGTTCGGTCGTGTTGGATCGTTAACTGTCCGGCTACGCGCGTGTTCACGCTCGTGAAAAATTAATGATTGACATAAAAATTATCTAAACATAATTTAACACTAATTAATCACTTAAAATAAGAAATTTGGATTTAACTAGGATATTCTAAATTTTCCCCGGTAAAAAGTGTATTTTTACGGGTACAGCTGGTACGCACTTAAATTTCCGGTAACGACCGAAAATTAGTACAAAAGTCATTTTAAAATAAAATCACATTCTTCAAACAATTCTAATGAGGAATTTAATTTTAACCTAAGAATTTAATTTTAATCTAAGGTACTCGTAATTTTCTGTTCACAACAGTCTATTTTACGAGTGTCTTCGATACGTATTAAATTTCAGCGGTGACCGAAAATCGGTTCGGTTCTCATGAAAACCCGCAAGATCACAAGACCATTATTTTGATTGGTATTTTTAGAAGATGACTTTTATAATATAATTTTTCAGTGACTATTAATGCTATTGTCTTCAAGCAACATTTATATATTTCCACATGATATATATTTAAGACTATTGGTACAACTGCCTATTGTTATGCATATCATATCAATATATAATAAAGTATTATACTATATATATGCATCAATTGTTGATCGTTAAATGTTTATCTCTTAATGAATGAATTTTGTAATTGTTTTATATTTGTATTTCACGGTGCACCAAGCATCACAATTATTGTTATAAGAATTTTATGACGAAGCATTTGTTATGAGAATAATAAGAAATAGCTGCTATAGATTATAATTCTAAACTGGAATTTTAGTAAATATGGTATTTCTATTAGTTAATTATTTTATTTACTTTTTTACAGTGAGGTTGTACTATTTTTATTACTTTGGTGTGATAATAATATTATATACATTATTGAAAATAGCCTATTGTTTGAATGACTTAAAACAAAACAACATTGTTTTACTATCTTATTTCATTGTTTTACTATATTTGTTTTACTATCTTATTTCATTGTTTTACTATCTTATCAATATAATAGATTATTCAGTAATACATTTACTTCCTAAAACATTAATTAGATCCCTAATAATAGTTCACTTGTTATAATATAAGGGTTAAAATGTGAGGTACGCATAAACTATGTTTTTGCAACTTTAATAATTAGCTTCATTAGTTATTTCGTGATCATGATTTATCCATTACTAAAATTTAGTATTCATTTTACAAACTATATTCAGAAACATATTGACATTAGTTATGTTAATGTTTTTAAGCATAGTGTTGTCTTTATTATATTTGAGTGTTTTGGTGCGTGCTAACTAATCTAATTTAGTTTTCTAGTCGCAATAATTGGCTTGTAAATATTAATTACGCGAAATTCCTCTTAAGGAAAAAGTGGGATGTTACATTCCACCCCCCTTAGAAAAATTTCGCCCCGAAATTTCAGCGTCGCTAAAAGTTTTCGGGTACCCTTATTTCCAGTTTAAGGTTTTTACTCTTTAATTACCTTGAACAGGATCATCCGCATTTCGTGCTCCATTGGCTGTCATGGTGAAAACTCGTCCAATCTGCTGGGTTGGGGTTGCCTTGCAATCTCGGGCAAAATGCCCGCTCTTCCCACATCGGTGACAGACATCACGTTGGGTTGCGGGAAGGGTCACTGTGCAGGCCCTAGAGAAGTGACCAGTCTTTCTGCATCGGTAGCAGACCTCTCCATCAGCTCGGCAAGCTCCACTGTGGGGTATACCGCACCCTCGACAAGGTGGTATGTGTTCTCCTCCTTGTTGTGATTGTGGTACTAGTTGTTCTTGCTGGTATGAGCTCTGGGTCTGCCCTTGCTGTAGTTGGTACAGGGCTTGAAATGGTCTCTTCCTCCTCTGGTTTTCCGAGACACCTTCGCCATCGGCCATCTTTCGCTTGTTCCTTTTTGTTCCGCACCGTGGCCAAGTGCCTATCAGCTTCTTCTTGGGCGAGGCTCTTGTTTACTAGGGTGGCGTAGTCCCTGATGCCCAACACATTGATGGACTGCTGTAGCTCCGCTTTCAGTCCTCTCTGATATTTTCCACACTTCCACCTTTCATCAGGGTTCAGCCGATAGGTCTGAGAATACCGGCACAACCTTTCAAACTTGGCGGTGTACTCTGCCACTGACATGTTGCCCTGCCTCACCTCCATGAACTCTGCCTCTTTCTTGTCCGTCAACTCCTTAGGAAAATATTTATCCAGCAGAGCTTTGGTGAAATGGCCCCACGTGATCTGGTCATAGTCCAACTCGAGGAGTGGTTTAGTGGATTCCCACCATTCCAGAGCGTCGCCTTCCAGTTTTCGGGAGGCGAATCGGACTTTCTGCGCCTCTGAACATGGAATGTCTTCGAAGATTTGATTCATCTTCCTTTGCCAATTGTAAACCCATTCGGGTTTCAAAACTCCCTCAAAGATGGGAGGATTAGCTCGGCAGAAGTCTGCGAACTTCCTTGCGTCCGTCTCCCCATCATTCGGGGCAGTCTCCCGCCGGACGTTTGAATCTGCAAAGCGATTGGCCGCACGAGCTAATTCACAGATCAAGGCCGCAAGGCTTGCAGGATCATCCTCGATACGCGGTGTAGTGTCTCTTCTTGGCGGCATGTCTGACTTATAGTACCTGCACAAATCCCGAGTTGATTAGGCTCAAGAAAAGCCAAGGCACATAACGTCAGAAAGTTCAGCTTAGAAGTATTCTACACCGTTATCATGCTTGGAAGCATAATGCGGCTCAGTCCTCAGGCTCATGTAACACCCTAGCTAACTGCATACCCTCGAGTAGTATGCAAAGCTCACTAGGTTGTTATTCACTTGGTGGGAATACTCATAGTCCCTTATTATTTATTTTGAAAATACTAGATTAAGGAAAATATGGACCAATTCAAAACTTTTCTAATGAGTACTTATTTAAGAAATATGAGCCATGTGTGGATCAAAGTATATATAAGACAAACGATAGAGCAATGGGCTTATGAATATTCATTATCCCTAGTCTAAGCAATTACATAATCAATACATGGTCCATCACAAATGAGTACAACAAATCACATAATATTATAATAGTGTTACATATACATGCCATAGTCATTCATACACATAATAAAAGTTCATCCATCGTATAACCAGCTAAGCATGTCTTCATAGCCTTGAAGATCTGTCCGTCCGTCATCGATAGCTTGTCCTCTGCTCTTTTCTGATCCTCTTGGTGCTTCTCATAGCTCACGTCTGCCCCTGGAAGCATAAGTGAGTGGGGGTGAGAACATTCGTCCTCAGTGGTTTAACTTGGCGTCGGGGAATCTTTTTAACTCACTTATTAACCGGCCGCTTAGGTGTTTCTAAGTGAACATGCATACTAACATCCTACTGATTATTATCTGGCCTAAGGTCCTGAACGGCTTTATCTACTTTACTAGGTGAATGGGGAACTAGTCTTTCTTATCTAAGTTCTCGTGCTTGTTAACTTTTCTTGCGCATATACATAACCGTCTTGAGCGTTCTCTTGACGGTATTTACTTCATACACATGCTCATATACATTATCATATACTTATACATTACATACTCATTCATCATACCATTTCATATTCATTCATTTCATACTTTATGCATGCTAACTTTGAGACTCTCTCATGCGTACCGGCTAACTAATGGACCGGGGCGCATCCTGCTTTCCATGCTCTCGGCTAACTAATGGACCGAGGCTGCATCGGCTCCCAGCTAACTAATGGACCAGGGCCGCGCTGAGTCTTTCCCACTCATGTAGATGCGGCCAAACATCTACAACCTACTTCTGTCCTCTGATTGATGTCGGGTAGGCAGCGCTATAACCTGAGTGGTTGCGAACCACTGCGGATAACTAATGTTTCGTCTCCGATCATCAATAGAGATAACCGTCCACCTAGTGGGAGGGCGAGGGGTTGGCCCTATGACACAACCAAGTGGAGACCCGTACATCATCATCATTTCATAGGCGTGACGTCACCCTTTCTCATTCATCTTTTCTTTCTTTATTTCTTTCTTTTCCTTCCTTTTCATTAACCAATCCACCCCTTTCTGGGGACTGGTGAGGGGCGTTTCTGCCAAGAGAGATGCTTCCTATCATATAGCTACTTACTTGTTCCCTAAGGTTCAATTATGCTCTTTAAACTTTACGTGATTAACCTCTAGTTCTCATGATGCATGATAGCATAACCATTCCTAACATACATATTCTACATGCAATGTTCTACATACATCATCATACATCATCATAAACATAACTCATTCATTCATCATACGCATACTTGTAACCACCCAACAACTTCGGGGTCCTCCGCGGAAACCCACTCAACACCACTCCTGGTGCCCACTCAGCACTCTTCACGTAACCCTATCAACACTCCAGGGATCCTCCGCGGAACCCATTCAGCCCCATCCCAGGTACCCGCTCATCAACTTTCTAATCTCCTCTCAGTCACTCTCCGTGGAACCACTCAGCACCATCCCAGGTGCTCGCTCATCAACTTTCTAGACTCCTCTCGGTCACTCTCCGCGGAACCACTCGGCACTTACTCCTGTACTTATATTCTCTCATTTTCTCACATTCACACCCCAGGGATCCTCCGCGGAACCCACTCAGCACCACTCCTGGTGCCGCTCAACAACTCTCTACAAATTCCTCTCAGTCACTTTCCGCGGAACTACTCAGCACCATCCTAGGTGCCGCTCAACAACCCTGCATACTCCTCTCAGTCATTCTCCGCGGACCCACTCGGCACTGTTTCAGGCGCCGCTCAACAATTCTCGACATACTCCTCTCAATCACTTTCTGCTGACCCACTCGGCACCGTTCCAGGCGCCGTTCAACAATTCTCTACATTCTCCTCTCAATCACTTTCCGCAGAATTAACCAGCTATACTTGACGAACCAGAATCTGTTTTCTTTGTTTTTCTCGCTTTTCTTTCCCCTTTGCTCATGGATGCTCCTTGAGTTTTTTCACATATTTCAACCATCATATACTAAGCTAGTCCAGGTCACAAGACCCTTCAGAATCATCTCCTAAGTCCTAGCATAGCATTTCTAACATAATTTATCATAAGGCATAAAAGCACATAAACACATACAAGCAAACATAAGCCACCAAGGGGTGACCAAGCCAAGTTTACCCACTTGTAGAAGAACCTGGTGGTGGTGAGGGACGGTTGGAATGAAGTCCCATAAGCCTCGTTGTTTCCAAAGCTTGAGCTCCTCCTTTCTCTAAGGTGAAGAACTTCGAACAAGGTGGAGGGGGAAGAGGTTGTTCCTCTTGATTTTGGAAGGAAGAAAATGAAACCAAGATGAGGAGACTTGGGGGCTGTGCTTCGGTTCTTGGGAGGTGGAAGAGAGTGGCAAAAGTGGTTGATTTCTTGAAGGCTAAGTGATGTTCTTGAAGCTTGGCTTGGTGGGTGTTTATGGAGAATGTGGAAGATGAAATTTCTCTTGGAAATTTGAGGGAGGGACTCGGTTTTGGGGTGGCTTAATGGTGAGGGAAATTAGTTGAATTTTAGGATTTAATAAAATGTGATGAATAGTAAAAAGTATGGGCATAGGTATGGCTATGTGTAAGAAAGGTAACGTGATGTGAGTTTTGGAAGCATGATTTAAGGGATTGGACAAAATCACAATCAGACCGTGCAGCCCTCCCTCTCCTAGTTCAGCTACTGAAATTTCATTTTTTCTCGGTTCCGGTTCGCTCGTGTTTTATCGCTCACAGTCTCGGTGCGTCGCGACCCTCTAATTTCCCCCTACATGAGAATATTATTGCTTTAAGGCATTTGTGAATTTTTTCCAGAGATATATTCTTCACAGATACCTTTGGCACACCGTTAAGCGTCGGTGACGACAACCGCCAGTTCAGCTTGCATTTCTGCGATCGCCTAGTCCTCCTAATAAGGTTGTGGGACCAATCCAAGGTATTTGAAACTTTCCCTGGTACCGGTTGGGTTTCCAGGGACTTGGAACTCTCTGCTCAATTCTACAGACTAAACGGGGCCGTTCTAGTGTCTGTAGAATCGTCCGAAAGTGAACATAATTCCGTCTGGCGGACGTTTTAGGTTTTCTATCCAATTCTAAAGGTCAAGGGGAATCCTTTGAGTGTCAGCAGAATTTTGAGAAACTAAATAGAATAATTTCTACAGACACTCATGTCCTTCGAGCTTCAGGCTTCTGCTTTCCTGACGTCTCCAGCGTTGCCACTGTTTTCGGGCATCCTTTCTTATCTCTAAGCTCTCTGGTATTTTATACTCCTTTTATCCCTTCTAGATTCTCCCTTTTCACCTTAAAATCTTAGGGTTACTGACGCTCACCAAAACGTCGTTAGATTTTAGTGCGCGATCAAATAATAATTTATAAACCAAGTAAACCCCAAAAACGTAGTAAAGGGGGTTAACCTAGGTCGTTTCCCAAAGAAGCAATTTAGAACCAAATCAATAGTTAAGTAAATCGGGTTTTGTTTGATGAAATTAAAAGATTAAAACGAGAGTAAAACAATAATGGTAAAAGCAATATCTTGCATATGGCATTACTAGATCAAGGATTAATTCCCATTGGTTCCCAATTAATTATTCATGAAAGGAGATGTTGTTTATTAGTTGAAATCTCTAACTAATATGCAATTTACTTAAGAAACTACGATCGTCAATTTCTTAAGCATTTGTTAATACGGGTTTAAAACCAAGATCTCGGCATTAAGACCTATATTAATTAAGCACCAATTGCACAACCTAATCAAATTTGATTAGTTCTCCAAAAGTTCCTTAATCATAGTTTAATAAATCATACAATCGTCAAGATTCATTAACTTAGATTAACCTTAACCAATAACATGCAATCGATATATTATTAATTAAAGGTGGAACGAGACATGAATAATCTTTAAGTGCAAGATCTCAAATCAATCTCTAATCTAGCGTTACCACATGCAAGATATTTGAGAAACTATTCTTCCATGATTAGAGGATTAAAACTTACAACAAGTGAAGACAAGGAAAAAGTAAATAAAGGAACGGAAAGGTGTAAATGACAATGGAAGATTAAAACAAGTAAAAAGCAAGAAAGAGTAAATAAAGAGAATGAAAAAGTAAATGGCAATGGAAAGAGTAAATGAAAATAGAAGAATGGAACAATAGAACCTGGATTAAATTCGGCAGAACTTCGTTACAAAGCTTGAAAGGAAAAAGACTTCAAAGCATTTACTAACATAAACCGAAAATGCTTAAAATGGAAATGTAAAAAGTGAAGAAATATGAAAGGAAATGGTGGAGTCCTCGGCCTAAGAGAGCTTAGGGGGAAGGTGGAAGGGATGATCCAAAATGAGTGCCTTGGCCCCCTATTTATAGGCCAAGGTTCGACAGCTTCGCTCAGCGGTTTTAGCACCGCCGCTGAGCGATTTGGGTTCATTCGCTGAGCGCTGAGGGTTTATCTCTGAGCGGCTTAGTCAATTTAGGTGGCTTACGCGGCTTCATTAAATGCGTTGGTCAGCTTTTGCAGGGCAGCTTGACTTTTGACCTGGCGCCAGCCTGGAGCATTAAATGCGCCGATGCAAATGGCTTCGAGGGCTTTCTCGCTAAGCGGACTTGGTTCCATCGCTCAGCGATGTCTTGTCTCATTCGCGCTGAGCGATAGTTGTTAACCGCTGAGCGGTCTTGCCTTAATTCGCCATTTTGCTTCTTCTTTCCTCTTTTGCCCTTGGCCACATCTTCTGTTCACATCTTCAATGATCTTCTTGAACCTTCATTTCCTGAAATTTAATAATAGAAAACTCTAAAAGAAATATTGAATTCTAAAAGTAAAATAATGCCTAATCTTACCATTTTCTTAATTTCCTTCAAAAGAGGACAATGTGTAAAAACATATTGATTAAGTGTAAAACCCACACATTTTATCATGCATTGTTCATTTATAAGATAATAAAATAGGGTGCAAAATGCACTTATCAAACTACCCCACACTTGAATAATTGCATGTCCTCATGCAAGAAAATAAGAACTTGAGCAAACTCAAAGTGAAAACAAAGATAATGAGAAATCTTTTTGGTGCGGCGACACTATTTACATCCCCCTACAAAGCCGCGAAACTCAGGGAGGCACTTATTAGAATATACAGTTGATAATTGTAATAGTTAGGATTAGCTAATGGTTTAGCTAATTAGTTAGTGGTTGTTAGTGGTTATGAGGAGCCTATATATAGGCTTGCTCTACTTGTAGTTAAACACACTTTCTCATTTTATCAATTTCACTTTGCATATTCAGTTTCATTTTCTCTCTTTTCTCTCCTGGTACCATGGATTTCAACATGGTATCAGAGCCATGGCATCCACCTTGAAACTTCCGCAACTCATTTTTTTTTCTTTTTCTTTTTCTCTTCATTTTCTTTCATTTTCCCGCTTCCCAAACACTTTTTCTTTGAATCCTTTTCGTTTCTTTATTTTCCCTTTCTTGCTTTATTTTCTCAGAGAAAAAAAATATCTCTCTCTTTGCTTCAATTTTTTTTCCAGAAAACAGAATCTCTCAAACACTACTTCACTTTGCTGCTGTATTTGTTTTCTCACTGCACAATC